>JAASAO010001386.1:0-54813 GCA_017311375.1 Mytilus coruscus
ATATTTTATGAAAATATTTTAAACTACCAGGATATCGTGCATGCAGGGGCTCGGGCATACCGCAAGTAGTCCGTGAAATGTTTATTTGTTTTTTATGAAAATATTTAAAACTACCAAGATATCCAACACAAGGCTCGGGCATGCCTTAAATAGTACGTGGAAATAATTATTTACTGTAAGAAAATATTAAAAACAAACTATATTGGATTTATCAACTTACATATGTATTTATGCATGGCCTACTTCAATCACACCTTTTGTGTGTTACTTTATATTTGTGATCAAACTTGTCAAATTATAACCAGTAACATACAACATAATTTACAACACAGTTAAATACAATATACTACTCAATACCATAAAAGTTTAAATAATTCAGTGCTCGTCAAAGTACCCTAAACTGTTTTTCCCAGTTTTTACCATTCAATCTTAATGTTAATTTTCATAAATTTTCAGCAAATCCTACATTTTATTCTATAAGATATAAATAAGTTTTAGGTAGTACAACGACCAAGACACAGTAAAACGTTGATCAGGTCAAGTTTTTACACAAAACATATTGTATTCTCTGTTTTTTAATAATATTAAATTACACAGAAATTTTCATCGGTCAGGTTTTTGCTGTTGGAGGTCAGGTCATTGTCAACGTTAGGAAGGTAATGTTTTCTGAATTTGTTATTATTTTTTCAATATTTATTCATTAATTTATATATTAAATGATCAAATTTTATTATATTTCAAATTTAACATAAATCCTTTAAGAAATAAAAAGTTATTAGCATTTTCGTTTGGTCCTGTCATTGTCAGCGTTGGTCAGGTCACGTTTTATGAAGATTTAAAAAGTTTTCAATATTTTTCTTATATTTATGTATTGAATGGTCTAAATTCATAAAATTTAAATTTGACATCAATCCTTATAGAAAAAAGTTATTAGCATTTTCGTTTTGGTCCAGTCATTAGAGTAACCCACCAAAGGGAGATAATTCGTATTGTGAGGAATATTGCACAATGATCATTTTTAGAAATTAATTTCACATGTTTCTAGGTTGATTACCCGTATTTTTTTTATTTTGACTAAAACAAGACTGAAATTAATTGTTTTGTGTTTCTTTTAATAGATGTAGCCGCATAATTTCACAACACTACACCAAATATTGTATTTTCTCAAAATCCCTTTCTCTGCTGTTACCATGGTAACCAACCAATATATATATCGGTTGGCATTATTTTTCTGACTAGTCTAATAGGATCTACATATCAGCCAATTTTCAGGAAGATCCGTGACTATGTGTGCCGAAAAAGTTTAAGTGGTTACAGAGAATGAGTATTAATGAATATATATATGACTATCATACCACAGATTTTCTCAACTAAGCGTAATTAACAATTCATGTTCAAATGGTGATCTCATTATTCTTTGGAGGTCTTTTCCATGTATAAAAATGTCTTCAATTCAGGCCAAAACTTCTTATATTTATACTGTTAAAAGATAGACTGGTTTGATGATTTACCACGTAAAAGCTGGGACTATTAAAGCAAATGATTGATTGTTGCTTGCTTCATGTCCCGCTGGAATTATTTCATGTATATTCAAGACGAAAACAAACAATTAATTATACAGCAGATATATTATAGGCTGAAATTCAAAATAAGTACTGAACTTTTCACGGCCAATGGAGGTAAGATGGAATAAGCGAAATGATTTAAATCGCAACATAGCACCGGGACCCTCATAGACAGTCTGTTGTCTCAGAAAGATATGTTAAACTGGTCGTCTAACATTGAGAGCATGATACCGGGTCTCTTTAGACGAGGCGTCCCCAATTCGACAGGACGTGACTGCGTATTTATACATCCCGCACAACCATGCGGGTGCCCCATTTGACAAAGTTTTCAATTACTGACAGATCGGAAGTCACGGTAGACTTGTTGGTGACCATACATATATACCCCAGTCAACCTTTGGGAACATCAACTTATTAATGGATATATAACAGATCAAAGACGAGGCATTAAAAAATTTAAAAATCAAAATAATTTTCCTGATAATCCTATATATATATAAACATATATGCCTAAATAAAATTAACGGATAAATATATTTTTCTCCCTCATGCATTATAAAAAAGTTTAATTTCTACTTTCAGCATGCCTCCTCTTAAGTGTTATCCATGTGTTGTCTGTTGTAAACGTACAAAACCGGCTGAAAGGAGAAATCTAAATGGTGAAAAAAATAAAGAAATCAGGAAATATCTTGTAAATAAATTATTCATTCGTCCACAAGAAGTAATTGAAGGTGTCACATGTAATAAATGTAGATTGTTTTGTGGAAAAGAAATACATAAGAAACAAACTACAAAAAAAGCTGAGTATCTAGACAACGATCCCGATCGATTTTATTCCAGTTGTAAGAAGCTCTAGTAAAATGTTGATTGTCGTTCACCCCAAGTATTCAGCTTAAGTTACCATCTACAACAGCCAGCCACGCACAATGTGTAGTCTGCAAACGTCATGGGCCGAAACTTGTAACTGTTCCAAATTCTGCTAGACATGACTTATTTTACAAAGACTTATTATTTTACCACAAGGTGCAAGATGTTGCCCTGGACATCTCTCAGATGAAATTTTTTCCAGCTTTTCGTGTGAACAAATTGTTGAGAAAAAACCATCCAGTGATTTTAATCGTACTGAAATCACCATTTTATTGAAACAAATAAGGGACATAGCGCTAAAAAATAGTAAAAAGCGTATCGACTTCGACTCTCCAAATTCTCTTTCAGAAAGTGATATATATAATTTAACTGGATTGACAAAGGCTAATTTTGATGATGTGTGTTCTAAGATCCAAGATTCACCCATGAGAGATTCACACTGCCGTACTATTCGACAATGCATTGGCATTTTCTTCCTAAACTTAAGTGTGGAATGTCTAATAGATTACTGTCCACCTTATTCAACTTGGGTCGTGATGCTACAAGGCGTGCTATTTCATCTGCCAGAAAATATTTAGTTGAAACCTTTGTTCCTGAAAATCTTGGATTTGAGCATATATCACGGAATAATGTAATAAATAATCACACTCGTCCATTAGCACAGTCCCTCTTCGGTGATACTACAAATCCTGCTATCCTTGTTTTAGATGGAACATATATATATATACAAAAAGTGGCAATTTCAATTCCAACGAAGATCGTTTAGCATGCATAAACACAGGCCATTGGTAAAGCCAATGGTTTTGTAACTACGTCTGGGTATATAGTGAGTGTGATTGGACCATATATGGGTGACGGAAAAACAATGATGCAAACATTTTAACTCATATCATTAAAAGAAATATAGAAAATAACAGATTGGCTTCAGGAAGATGACATATTAATTGCAGACCGTGGTTTTCGAGACTCTCTTGATCTATTAAATGAGTTAAATGAGTAAGGTATTAAGTCTGAAATGCCATTTTTCTTGGAAGGGAGAAAAGCAACACTCTGTAGAAGAGAGTAATACAACACGCCTCGTAACCAAACTTCGTTGGATTGTTGAATCAATTAATGGTAGAATAAAGTTTTTCGATATTTGGACAAAGTCTTACCTACATATCAAGTTCCACACATTCGTGACTATGTACAAATTGCTTGTTCTTTAATTAACCGTTATTTCAAACCAATGAATATAGGTGATCCAGAAGATGAGTTGCTGGGTGCAAAATGCTCTTTTTTTGTCAAAACAAATTAATGAATTGAAAATAAAGTTAAAAATGATGGTTTGGACAAACGAAGTTATAAATGGTCCAAGATAGATTCAACAGATTTTGATATTGAATTTCCACGTCTGAACGAAGAACTAAGAAACCTCACTTTGGGAACATATCAACTGAAGATGGCAAAATCATATACAGAAGAACACTTCGACTTTGAAGGAAAATATGAGGTTTTGGTCTCTACCGAAGATCAGTTTCTGCTCTCTGCTAAAATTCAAAGCCGACATATAAGTTCAAAATGATACCAGTTATGGATTTCATTCAATGAGTGTGTTGTACTTTGTTGGTATTGTAAATGTAAAATTGGTAGTCGTGTAGTTGGTATGTGCTCTCACATTGCTTCAGTAATATGGTATTTGGGTTTCGGCAGGTATACTGACAAACAATTCCGGATTAACAACTGGGGTCAGTATTTATTAGATGCTAAGAATATTCCTGAACCAGAGGAAATTGATGCAAGTGATGATGAAGCTACAGTTACTGAAGAATGACTATAAATATTATCATTGATAACTGCACATGTATTGATATATGTGACTTTCTTGAATCATACAATCATAAACATGTATCATGGTTGTCAGCTCAAATTCACAGTTTAAACTAAGACACAATCTAATAAATTATCCGATTGGAGTTAACTTGACTTAGAAATATAAAAATGTTTTTTAAATAATAAACTTGAACAATAGTAGATTGACTCAACTACATGTATATGCGATATACCTGTCCTTTACGTTTGTATTAGTAAAGTCACATGCAATAAGATTCGTTAATTCTATATTTTTTCAACTTTCCCCAACTTAAGGGACATTTAACATGTCAACAGTGAATTTTTCATTTTAACCGACTGTAATGTAAAATATTTGTCATGAAAAAAAATCTATGTTTGGTTATTTTGAACTAAACATAATGGTAAACAGTTCATAAAAATCTCTCCGCCTTTCCTGTGAAGAAGCAGTTAAATTGATTCCATCAGTATAATACCATATATTCCCAACTCCTGTAGAAGAATAGTTCATATGTATTTAAGCTCAGCTAAGTTTATTATAAATGTTTATAGGCTGAAATAAATATATTGGCAAGTTTTATGATGTTGTTTTTTTTTCAAAACAGGGAGATGTGGTATGGTTGTCAATGAGATATAGCTATCCACCATAGTTCAACAAATGACGAAGACATTTTATGCAACTATAGTCACCGTATTTCATTGCGTTGTTTTAGTCATACCCTCGCATTAGCCATTATATATCTTCCATTTAATCAAACAGTTATGCTATAGTTACATCATGGAAGTAAATATTACTTCCATGGTTACATAAATATGTTTCCCTTATTTTAGCATATATAACTTTGAAATATGTCCATATCAATGAAGCTCTTGTATTATCAAACCATCTCACCGGAATAATAGAACAACATGAATGGCTATAGTGTATATGATGAAGACTTAATATTTAACTTGTTAAACATTTGAATGGAATTTGGTTGTCATGGTGATATTTCTGATAAACAAATTGCGATTATTGTTTTCTTTGATTTGAATACATATTTTATGTATCAATATCAAATATTTATACATAAATTGCTAATTCAGCCAAAATGGCCGTATGAAGGAATTGCTATAATTGTAAAAAAAAAAAACATTTGCGGTTACCATAGCAACCAAATCAAAATAAATAGTTTCATGATAATAGATGGAATATTATTTTACAAAAATGCACAGCATACATACCTAATTTACTGATCACATGAATTACGATTTTGATGATTTCAAGGTATTTCAATGTTTTTCAGACCTATCGTTAAAATCATATCTACCTCAGTTACCATGGCAACCACATTTTAAACTGAGGTATATATCATCAGTACATGTTACCATGATACACATATGTAAATATTAACATGCTTCTAAGTTGGGCCAAAAATGACCCTTAATGCCCCTACTCCTTTCACAAATGCATAGTAGTGTCCATTTGAAGTACTTCTACCAGCATGGACAATCACCCCAAATAGTTGTGCCTTGTCTTCCAATTCCTAATTGAAGAGAATATTTTTATAACCATAAATGTTCCTAAGTGCCAATCTACCAATATAACTATTTAAGACCTAAACACTTTCTTCTACAAGAACATTTTGTTTCCTTCTTTCTTTCATTTTTCAGAGATGGAGTTCTGTCTTTATTTTTTAATTTCTGTTGCCTTTATCTCTTTCTTATCTTGAGAAAAACATAGACAATGCCACATCCAGTAGATCCTATGCCATAGCTAATTAAAATGTAATCAATAAACAGAAATTGATAAATAAACTGAAGGCTTAGAAGATTTTCAATAGTCATGTCCGGCAGTTACAAGTATGGTTGACAATACAAATTGAACCAAACTGTAAGTTGAAATTTCAATATATGGTGAGATGTAAATGTAGTAAGCATGCTTACTAACTGAAGTAAGTGCAACTCCGATCCATGCAGAGTTGTAGAGTCTCCATCATTTTCTTTTACCTAGATTTAAATGTTTTGTAAATTTATTTTACAAACACAGCTTGGCAGAGGCCTTGATTGCTCAACCTCCATTGGCATGGGAACAGAAGGAAAACAGTCCAGCGAATCCACCATTTGCTGATTTGGAAGTCAGTGATAGTTATTTTGAAGAGTATCTGGGCTAGCGGACGAGCGTATGCGTCGAATCCCGCCAGGCTTTCGATTTATTGTCAAGCTACACTGTCTCTTGTACGATTTATAAGTTTTCTTAAGCGTATTCCACTTTATAAACTGATCAAGTGTCAGTTTCGTGGCCATGGTTTCGTTTTTCTTGATTGAAAGGTCCAAATTGTTTTTTTTACTGTATGCAAGCTCTATCCTTTTCCAATTGTCAGTTACTAACTGAATGAGACATCTTGTCTGCTTTTCTCCCCACTCATACCTGGCATTACCTGCAGCAACCTCTGTATGAGCGATACCCTCGTCTGAACTTTTTTATCTGGTTGGGAAACAATATTGTTTCCTAGAGCTAATAACGTTGTGTTTGTTTATCCTACGTTTTCTATTACTGGGATTTATTAATATTCGTTGGATACCATTTTCGTGGATTTCGTGTGTACAGGGAACCACAAATTTGAATATTCAACGAATTGCTTTTTTCACAGGAATGTATGCAGACTTTGCCAAAACCACGAAATTAAATGTCCACGAAAAACAAGTTGTTCTCAAACTACGAAAATCGGTACCCACGAAAATAAATGTATCCACAGTATAGGTCTTGTAACTGGTGCACTCCTTGCGACAGGGTTTTGACAGGATAAGGTGTTTATAATTTTTTTTAATTTAGTCGGTGGCTCATTTTCTGCTGATGATCTGCGATCTAAAATGTTTGATTGCACAACGGTTTGCTTGTCTGGTTTTGGATTAGTCGTTGGCCCTATCATATATTTCAATGTTACCTATCTGCATGATTTTGTATACAGCAAAGATATTGAAGAGTTTTCAAAGACTAATTGCCAAAATGCAGGGCATTTCACATTTGCATATCGTCGTGGTGGATTCGGCTTAAATAATTCTGGCATTCCTAGTTGTTTTACGAATTATACAAATTCGCATTTAGCAAGTTCAGGATTACGCTTGTTGCTAGCATCATTGCCTCCTACTTGTATGAGAAAAGTTTTAAAATCTTTAAAATTCATATTTTCTAATTCGTGTCTAATTTGTGATGTATTAGCCCACGCATTGTTTTTACCACGGTGTTTTCGTGAGTCCTCGAGTACGTATCCTTTGTAGGATTGAACTACCAATTATAAGGGTTTCTTTCGGGTCATCTAATTTGACTGTTTTTCCTCTTAGAGTTTCTCTAGCATGTCTAGGTTGTTCATGTCGCTCTTGTTTTGAATTAATAATTTTGGCGTCTTAAGAGTTTTAAATAAATACGAGAAACTGTATAAGTTTCAGTTTGGGAGTGATATATACACTTGGCACACTTTCTTTAATTATTCTAATTGGCTGACTAGTATTTTCAGGTTCCGTTTGTGTCCCCATGGGTTGTGACATCCTTATGTTTATATTAGATACACTTATATCTAGCATTGTTTGTGGATTAAATGTTCGGTGAACTTAATGCAGATAAATTTGACACTTGATCTGCTACAGTGTTACATTGTTCAGTGAGGTCATTGATTCGTGTAATTAAACTTTGGACTAATTCACTATTATCATAGTGACACAATCCAGATGTTGACCGATTTGTGGTGTAGACATAAATTTGGGATTTCCATAACCATAAGATTTTTCAATTTTATTAAATAAAGTTTGATTTAACTGGAATACTTCAGCAGTTGCAAATGTTATTGTAATTGACCATGTTTTGTCAGTATAATCAGTGATATCATAATACTCACAGTTTGAAATGTATATTTTGTATCATTCATTGTTTGTCATATAATTAATCATCCGTTATAATTTATCACTTCTAATGTTATTCATTTGTTAAAATTAATATTAATGATGAACTTTAGTTATTTAGATATAAATCCAGGAGCTTTGGATAACACGTCTGCCTCCATCAATAGGTATGTATATATATGCATGAATTATATATCAAACAAACTGGAAGTACGGAGAAAACTAAAACAAATTAAATTTGAATCAAAGATAATATTCCGTTTCACGTTGTACATAGACTCAAAACGCGCCAAGATAAATGTTCCAGGGAATCGTCGCTTAATTTGAGAAAAGAATGGACCACGAAAAGGTGCTGGCGGCTGAGAGAAAAAAATGAAAAAGTGACACTTTTCCTGTCCATGAACAATTTCAGGGAAGTTATACAGCGAAGGCACGAAGACGCTAGACAAAAGGGGCACTTAGCACATTTTCGTGATGACACATTTTATTTACATTGACATCAAGCAATTCTTTCTTTCCGCGACTTACACCCCTATTGCCATATAAACCAGTTTTTTTTAATTTATGAACATGTGGTTTTTTTTATGCTTAAAGAACAAAATATCAATTTTTCATTTTTTTGCGGAGTTTCCCTTTAACTTCATTCATTTTACTAATCAATTGAATGTCATTTAAGTATGTACTAAACGAAAGTGTCTACTAAGAAGACATCTTCTATTAAATGTCCTTTCACACTTCTCGCATTTATTTATCGAAACATACCGAGTGTGTAATTTTTCCAGTGCTTAATATATGCAAGATATGAGTTATAAGTATGTGTCTTGCACGATGGCACTTTACAAGCCATTCCTTCAATAGCGGAAGAGGAGGGTACGCAATCTAGATTCACATTTTATTTTGAAAGAAAAGGAAATATTCAACACGTCATAATTTTGTGCCCAACATATAAAGCGAGGATTCACACTATGTCACTGTCCCGAACACAAGAAGAGAGATGGGCTAGTATATATATTCATCTTGGTCAATGTAAAGAAAATTTAAACTTTAAAACTTAATACGCACCACGTACATTTTTTTATTCACACATCGTATACAAATATTTAGACTCCTTTTCTTCGGAATAGGTGTGTATTTAATGTCACAATGCATACAAGCTTTATCATCTGGCCGGCCAAGTGTTGACAAACTGTGCACAGGGTAAGGGAAGAAGTGGATTGTAAAATAATTCGGTTTTTTTAGAATATAGATAATTGTATCAGATTAAACCTTAAATCTACCACTTTCTGTTTTGATTATTTTCCTTTACTTTACTAAAATTTGAACATATTTTATTGATAGTTATATTTGATGTAACCTATAATCAGTCACATCTTTCTAGATTATTTCTTAGATGTGACGTTGCATCGGTGTCGTTTCTATATCGTTTTACTTTTAGAGATAATTCTAAGAAGAACACCCTTTTCAGCTCCTTATTCACATCTTCCACACTGTCATGTCGGCCAAGACCAAACGAGCGCCGGCCAAAGTAATACTACTAGTAATGTCTCTTCAGACGGTCCTTTACATTTATCTGATCAATGATGACATCCTTCAGGTCAAGTCGCCCAAGTAAACTGATTCAGTCTGGAGGGTTTGAGGGTGGCCATTACTGCTGATTAGTATCTTAATCTAACTCTGAACATACTGGGGCAACCACCTTGTCTTTAGTTTTATTAAGATACTGTATTAAAAATCCTTTAATTTTCTTGACATAATTGATATCCTCTTAAGATACTCCATCTTTAAACAAATATTAAGTGACATCTAAATGTTTTGTGCAAAGTTGATGATTGTTTTGATCAATGTTATTTTTCAGTGTCATGCGTCAAACATTGAAAATTAAAGAATGCCCCGGTGGATCGCTATCCTTGCCGTGGTCGGGGGCTTGCGTGTCTCAGTGACCCTAAGAGCTATGCCAGCTGGAGCTTTGTCTCCTGATAGGGTCACCCATGCTGGACAGGTCGAAGGGTAGAGGCCAGACTAAAGTGATCCGAACATCGTACGAATGGCCCGATGTTTTAAATAAAATAGGCATTCCAACCCGTAGGCCGTGGGTTGCTACCCGTGTCGGTGGTTGACGAGATCCTTGCGGATGAGAGCTGTAGCCAGACTCCTTACGGTCAGAAAATACCCGGACGGACGAGACTATAGTTCAATAAGCTGCTTTGGCTCCGATATCATCTAAACGGGAGGTCGGATGGACCCGGTCCGATCAATCGGCTGGTCATGTCGAGCCCTTCAGTTAATCCTCAACAATAAGCTTTCATATCACAATGTACTTTATACACAGGTATTTAAATCAAGCTATTTATATTTAGGATAACTGAAGAAGGCGATGGCTCATGGGTCAATCAAGTGGTACGCTTTCTATTTCGCTTGATGGATACGCTCTGCTTGAGTATACTATTCTTGGAACATCCGGTGCTTTCCGCAGTGGATCTTGGGTGCTAATTTTGGGGACGAGGTGCATTATACTTGCAGCTCGCTTTCAGCATTAGCGCTTGACCCCGGCTCGCCACGGAAACACAGCATCGCCCTTGTAGGCACTCCGAGGTGGGTGGATGACAAGGATAGTGAATCTTTCTCCTTTCATATGGCAAACAAAACCAAACTTCTCAATCAGCTTCTACAAAAAAAGAAAATGTGATGACTCTGCGCCCTGTCAGGAAGATGATAGTTGGCCCTGATTTATTGTAATAAAAGGAACAGATGAAAACCAGTTTCAAAAATATCTCCTTTTGTAATTCATAAACAAATTCAAAGCATTGCTGGTACAGTTAAAAAGTTTCAAAATGAGATCAGGGAATTTGTTGGTTGAATGTTCCAACAAAAGTCAATCAACGAATTTGCTGACTATGACAAAATTACAGACTTTTCTGTTTCTGCCTCTCCTCACAATAGTTTGAACAGTTGCAAAGGAATCATTCGAGACAGAAGTCAATATCTAGGTGATCTTACCGTGGAAGAAATTAGTGATGAATTATCAAACCAAGGTGTATCTGATGTTGTTAGATTTCAAATTAAAAGAATGGAAATATAACCAAATTAAATACATATCTTTTAACCTTTAAAACTCCAACTCCTCCCTCATCTATTTCTTTAGGTTGCTTCGGAATCAGAGTTGACAGATTCATCCCTAACCCAATACGATGCTTCACCTGTCAAAAGTTTGGTCATGGAACCAAACAATGTCGTGGTACGCAGAGATGCTTCAAGTGTTCTGACGAAGGACACGAGGAACAACCTGTAGCTCTGAATCCTCTAAATGTGTAAACTGTGGTGAATCCCATTTTCATCATCTAGGGTCTGCCCTGTTTATCTTAAAGAAAAAATATTATTAAAATTAAAACAGAAAGAAACATCAGTTACCCAGAGGCTAAACAGATAGCTTCTGTTTCGAATGATCCTCTAGTTTCGAACAAGCCATCGTACGCCAGCAAAGTTGGCCGCTCATTCAGTCATGAGAATACACAAACTCGCATGACATGGCCAATTGATGCTGAAACTTTTACAATGCTGCCTGTTCAGTTAGAAACTTCCGATAAATTAATTATTCCAAGAAAATCAAACCCTTCTAAAACCAGTAATCAGTCAACTCAATCTTCCTTACAGAGCTCAATGTCATCACCTTCTAAAAAAAAAAAAAATCAAGTAAGTCAGATGCGGTTGTATCAGACAGTTGGGGCACTGGATCGGTCTGGGATCTTCCCGATAATTCATTGGTCTTAAATAGTCACACTACATCTGCGTCTAATAAAGCGTCTACTAGTTCGTCTTCTGCTTCTCGAACAAAGTCGACAAAAGCTCCTTCTCCTCTTCGTTCTCCAGAACAGAAGGGCGTCTCCAAAACGCCAGCAAATGCATCCTCTCAGAAGTCTTCTGAAAGGAGGTCGCGGGGTAGAGGTCGAGGCGGAGTAACATCAGCTGCGTCTAAACACAGAGATCAAGGACTCTCCTCACAAAATAGATTTACCATACTGGATGACGAATCAGAAATGGACTGCGAAAGTGTTGTGCCACCCGAAAGATCACAATCTCAGGGTGATCGAAGTAAAATGCTGGCAAACTCGATAGCATTCGTCCTGTTATTCAAAAACCATGACAGATATCATTCAATGGAATTGCCGAGGTCTTAAAATTAATCTTCTTGAGTTAACGCTTCTAGTTCAGACTTTTATACCTATTGCATTTTGTCTTCAAGAAACTCATTTAAAAGAAAAGGATAATGTATCTTTAAAAGGATACAACATTTATAGCACATTTTCTAAGGAAGACGAACGTGCTGCAGGCGGATCAACCATTTTGTGAAGGACAACGTCATTCATAGCACAGTCCAACTCACCACAGATCTGCAGGCAGTTGCAATTCGTTTATCATTAGATAAAACAATTACATTATGTTCTATATATATTCCACCTAATTCAAATATAGATAAAGCTAAACTCAAAACCTTACTGATCAGTTACCTTCACCTTTTATACTTATGGGAGACTTTAATGCCCACAATCCCTTGTGGGAAGCAAATCTCATAATGACAAAGGTAAGATCATTGAAGACTTTGTCTCTCAAGAAGGGTTATGCATTTTCAATGATGGATCTAATACTTATCTTCACCCTGGAAACGGGTCTTATTCTGCTATTGATATCACTATTTGCGACCCGTCTCTTCTTCTGGATTATTCATGGCGTGTCCATGATGATCTTTGTGGAAGTGATCACTTCCAATAATACTTGAACATCTTTTCACTTCTGCTCAACAGAGAGTTCCACGTTGGAAACTGGACAAGGCGGACTGGCCCTTGTTTGAGAATCTCTGTCGAGCGGAACTTCAATCAAAGATGTTTGAGACTGTAGAAGATCCAATTTTAACTTTTAATACAGTTTTAACATCAATTGCTGACAGAACAATTCCTAAGACCTCGGCAAATCCAAAACATCCCAGCAAACCATGGTTTGATGATGCCTGTGATCAAGCCATAGATGACCGTAAACAATCTGAAAGACGATTCTATCAACATCCTACGTCGGAAAATTTAAGTAATTTCCGTATTTTTCGCGCTAAGGCACGACGGACTTGCAGGCAAGCACGACGAACGTCTTGGAAAAATTTATCTCGGGAATAACATCTCGCACTCCGATGACAAAAGTATGGAACATGATACAAAAGATTAAAGGTAAAATTCTAGAGCCACGGTAAAACATTTGAAACATGGCACTCATTTATTAACATCTGAAAAGATATTGCCAATAAGCTTGGTGAAACTTTTGCGAAATCTTCTTCTTCTAACAACTACAGGAAGATTTTAAAAAGTTAAGAAGCAAAAAGAAAAATAAAGTTGAATTTTAAATCGAAAATGGTGAAAATTATAATAAACTCTTTTCTCTGGAAGAACTTAAGACATCTCTGTCCAAGGCCCATGATACAGCTTGTGGACCTGATAATATTCACTACCAACTTTTGAAACACTTGCCAGATTCCTCGCTTGAAGCTCTTTTGCAACTCATGAATAACATCTGGGAATCTGGTGACTTACCATCAATCTGGAAGCTTGCAATCGTCGTGCCTATTCCAAAACCAAGTAAAGATCACACGGATCCTATTAACTATCGACCAATTGCTCTTACCAGTTGTGTCTGTAAAACATTAGAACGGATGGTCAATGATCGCCTTGTTTGGTTCCTGGAATCAAATGGGCTTTTAGCCAATATCCAGTGTGGATTCCGACAAGGCCGCAGTACTCTTGATCATCTAGTTCGATTCGAGTCATTTATCCGTAATGGTTTTGCGAAAAATGAACACGTGGTGTCAGTCTTTTCGATCTTGAAAAGGCGTATGACACCACATGGAAGTATGGTATTTTAAAAGATCTTTTGATATGGGGTTGAAAGGCAATATGCCAAATTTTATTTCAAATTTTCTGTCTAACAGACAATTTAATGTTAGAGTAAATTCAACCATGTCTGATCTGTATGATCAAGAGATGGGTGTCCCTCAGGGAGTATTTTATCTGTTACATTATTTAGTCTTAAAATTAATAGCCTTGTTGAAGTTTTGAAAAGTAATATTGAAGGTTCATTGTATGTTGATGATTTTTAATCTGTTACAGAGGCAAAAATATGAATAACATTGAAAGACAATTACAATTATGTCTTGGAAGAATTGAAAATGGGCTTCGGAAAATGGTTTTAAATTTTCTACTTCAAAAACGGTTGGGATGCATTTTGTAACAAAAGGAAACTGCATCTTGATCCAGAACTCACTTTGTACGGAAACCCAATTAAAATGGTTGATGAAACCAAATTTCTTGGGCTAGTTTTTGATAAAAGTTAACCTTTCTACCCCATATCAAAATGTTAAAATCGAGATGCTTAAAAGCATTAGATATTTTAAAGGTTGTTGGCAGCACTGACTGGGGTGCTGATCGCAACATTTTACTTAGTTTATACAGATCTATAGTTAGATCTAAACTAGATTATGGTTCAATAGTGTATGGCTCTGCAAGGAAGTCCTACATACAGATTCTCGATGCTGTGCATCACCAGGGTTTGCGTTTATGTCTTGGTGCCTTTAAAACCTCACCCGTTGAGAGTCTGTATGTAGAGGCTGACGAGCACTCACTCTCAACAGACGCTTGAAGCTTGGACTTCAATACGCTGTCAAGCTTAAAGCATATCCAGAAAATCCTGCCTACAACTGTGTTTTAATCCAATTTATGAAGATATATATGCAAAACATGAAAATAAAATTCCTCCATTAGGCATCCGTTTAAAACCACACTTAACCACATTTGATTTAAAATCTCTTGCACAAGTTGAAACTTGCAAATGCCCTCCATGGGAACTTCCAAAACCGAAAATGATATTTGACCTCCGTAAATACAAAAACCGAAACAAACCCTCTTATAATTCAACAACATTTTGCTGAAATTAAGTCAAATTATTCAGATTTTCAACTGTTTATACAGATGGATCGAAGGATGGTAACCGAGTTGCATCTGCTGCTGTCTTTGGAGGCAGAGCTGCGACTCTCCGTTTGTCATCTGCCGCATCCATATTTACTGCTGAAGCAAAGGCAATAATTTTAGCTTTAAAATTTATTGCTACTTCAGACAAATCTAAATTTATAATATGTTCTGATTCACTTTCATGCTTACAAGCTATACAACATACTAAAATTAAAACCCGATAATTCTCAAGATTTTATATGTAATGAGGAATTTAAAATTCTTCATAAAGAAATAATTTTTCTATGGGTTCCGAGTCATGTTGGAATCCATGGAAACACGGTTGTAGACGAAGAAGCAAAAATGCCCTGGATGATCCCTTATCTAACTGTGATATACCTTATACCGATTTTAGATCTAATATTAGAGAATATGTTTTAATATATTGGAAAATGAATGGAGTAAAAGGTTGATAATAAATTACATGAAATTAAACCTAAATTAGGTAAACCTGTTAATACTTTTATGTGCAGAAGATCAGTGTGTTATTTCTAGATGCCGTATTGGTCATACTAGAATAACACATGAATATCTTCTGAAAATGAAGAAGAACCACACTGTATACCTTGCAACTGCAAGTATACTATTAAACATGTTTTAATCAATTGTATTGACTTTGCTGATATTCGTAAGAAGCATTTCAATGTCAATAATATGTATGATTTATTTGATAGTGTTCCAATTACAAATATTGTTTCATTTTAAAAGAAGTTGGAATATATCATAAAATATAAAAATGCTGTATGAATTGAAAATGATTTTAATTTTATCACCTTATCTTAGTGTTGTTTTTATTTGTAAATAAACAATTTTGCTTTAGACTTGAGTTTTAGTATATTGAAGGACCTTTTGTCCGATTTTAAAGATATACTTTAAATTGTTAAATGTTCGAATTAGCTCTCGCCGCGATATAGCCTTTTTGCGCTAAGGCGGCGTAAAGCAAACACCAATCAATCAATCAATTAAAAGAATGTTGCACATATCATTTACAAGGCATTGTAAATGTCGACTCTGATTTTAGCAACCATTCTTAATGCGTAAGGTTTTGTAAGTGCTTCTGCATTTAGGCATTAGAGGTATAATACCAAACCCCATGATTGTTTATAGATACAAGAAGATGTTTGTCTAGTTTGAAAGGATAAATCATCACTCCTTGCCTGACGATTAAGCAGGTTCCGAATCTCAGCATTTAGCCTATGAGGTGCTAACGACTTACTATAACAAGAAACTTTAAAATTCGTTGCAATTTCTTTGTATAACCTGGTGGGGAAAGGGGAGGGGATGGGTTCACATATTTCAGTACTGAAGATTGGCAGTGGCCATTGAAATATAAATCAATTGATTAAGATATACTGGTAAAATGTCATGTCAGTGGTCGAGTCTTGATTATTTTCAGTTTTAATGTTTGAATTAGAGAAAATGAAAATAGTGTATTTGTATGTGTTGGATTAAGTTGTTTTATGTAATGTATCCGTTTTTATTCTGTAGTTAGTCCCCACTTCTGTTTTATCATGTATATCTATTATATAGTCATTTTTTTATAAAATTTACTGTTTGCAAAATTATAAATTATTCTAAATAATAAGGATGTTCTTGTCCCAGGCAGAAAACCCTGGCCGTGTTAGCCGCAAATTTTTTTTGAAATTTTGGTTCTCGGTGCTCTTCAGCTTTGTACTGGTTATGGCTTTCAAACTTTTTTCATCTGATCGTCACTGGTTAGTCTTGTGTAGACGAGACGCACGTCTGATGTACTAAATTTTAAACCTAGTACCTTTTGTTAGCTATTATTCGTGTGTTTCTTTGTCCTATATGTTCTCCCATTTGTTTGTATTGTAGTCCTGTCATGTAGTGTTGTCGTTTTAGTGTTATGTTAAACATTGCCATAAAGGCGGGAGGTTTGGCATGCCACAAAACCAGGTTCAACCAACCATTTTTTCTTAAAATGTCCTGTACCAAGTCAGGAAAATGGCCATTGTTATATAATAGTTCGTTTCTGTGTGTGTTACATTTTAATGTTGTGTTTTTGTTGTGTCTTTGTTCTCCTCTTATATTTGATGCGTTTCCCTCAGTTTTAGTTTGTAACTTGGATTTGTTTTATCTCTATCGATTTATGAGTTTCGAACAGCGGTATACTACTGTTGCCTTTATTTACGTAGTTGCTTTAATTTGTTTCTTGTTCTATCTCATGAGGCATTGTGAAATGTCTAAACAACTAGGTTACATACTACAGGAAGCTGGCACAAAGCTGCAAGTCAGCAAAGTATGACTAAAGAAGGAAACTTTTAAAGCGGCGTAGGAGTTAATTGAAAACCCAGAGCTGTAAAGACTCTCTGGCTAGGAAATATATCACTGTCACTTGGCAGTAAATAAACTCGGCAATTTCTATTCCTTATATTTGACCGGGTAAAATTAGACTAAATACATGGAATATCAGGCGGCGCTGGAAAATTCATATTAATATTGTTCTGGGCCGCAAATATCGGTGAGACCTTAAAAATGCAAAGAATTAAACTCAAGCTGCTGTTGTTGCCACAGCAAAAGGCTGTAAAAGTACTTATATATTAGCTCATCCTCCTGACCACAATAGGCTACATGAAAGTCAGCCTGATGCATGTCATACAATAAAAGATGTTATAAAAGTGTTGTAAATTTAATTAAATGTATTGAATAAAACAATTACTTTATGCTCAATTTATATTCCTCCTCATTCTGTAATTGATCAAGCAAAACTTAAAATTTAACTGACCAGTTACCTCACCTTATAATCTGATGGGGGATTTCAATGCCCATAATCCAATGTGGGGTAGCAAATCTTTGAATGATAAAGGCAAAATTATAGAAGACTTTGTGTCTCAAGAAGGCTTGTGTATTTTTAATGATGGATCCGATACTTATCTTCATCCCGGAAACGGGTGCTTATTCTTCTATTGATTTAACTATATGTGATCCTTCTCTTCTACTAGATTTTTCGTGGCGTGTACACGATGATCTTTGTGGAAGTGACCACTTTCCACTAATTCTTGAACATCTCTTTACTTCAGCTCAACAAAGAATCCCTCGTTGGAAACTGGACAAGGCTGATTGGCTTTTGTTTGAAACTCTTTGCAGAGAGGAATTACAGTCGAATATGTTTCAGACTGTTCAAGATCCAATTTTAACTTTTAATACAGTTTTAACATCAATTGCTGACAGAACTATTCCTAAGACCTCGGCAAATCCGAAACATCCCAGCAAACCATGGTTTGATGACGCCTGTGATCAAGCCATAGGGTGACCGTAAAAATCTGAAAGACGGTTTAATCAACATCCTACAACGGAAAACTTGAGCAATTTCATTATTTTTCGCGCTAAGGCACGGCGGACTTGTAGGCAAGCACGACGAACGTCTTGGAAAAATTTCTCTCGGGGATAACATCTCGCACTCCGATGACAAAAGTATGGAACATGATACAAAGGATCAAAGGTAAAACTATAAAGAAACATTTAAAAATGGCAATGATTTATTAACATCTGAAAAGGATATTGCCAACAAGCTTGGTGAAACTTTTGCGAAATCTTCTTCTAACTACTACAAGGAAGATTTTAAAAATGTTAAAAACAAAAAGAAAAATGGTGAAAATTATAATTAAACTCTTTTCTCTGGAAGAACTTAAAACATCTCTGTCAAAAGCCCACGATACAGCTTGTGGGCCTGATAATATTCACTACCAACTCTTAAAACACTTGCCAGATTCTTCGCTGGAAGTTCTTTTGCAGCTCATGAATAACATCTGGGAATCTGGTGATTTACCATCAATCTGGAAGCTTGCAACCGTCGTGCCTATTCCAAAACCAAGTAAAGATCACACAGATCCAATCAATTATCGGCCGATTGCTCTTACCAGTTGTGTCTGTAAAACACTAGAACGGATGGTCAATGATCGCCTTGTTTGGTTCCTGGAATCAAATGGGCTTTTAGCCAATATCCAGTGTGGATTCCGACAAGGTCGCAGTAATCTTGATCATCTTGTTCGATTCGAATCTTTTGTCCGTAATGGTTTTGCGAAAAATTAACATGTGGTGTCGGTCTTTTCGATCTTGAAAAGGCCTATGACACTGCATGGGAGTATGACATTTTCAAAGATCTGTTTGATATGGGGTTGAAAGGCAAAATGCCAAATTTTATTTCAAATTTTCTGTCTAACAGACAATTTAATGTTAGAGTAAATTCAACCATGTCTGATCTGTATGATCTAGAAATAGGTGTCCCTCAGGGAGTATTTTATCAGTAACATTAATATTAGGCTTAAAATCAACAGCATTGATGAAGTTTTAAAAATAATATTGAAAGTTCATTGTACGTTGATGATTTTTAATATGTTACAGAGGCAAAATATGAACAACATAGAAAGACAATTACAATTATGTCTTGGAAGAATTGAAAATGAGCCTCGGAAAATGTTTTAAAAATTTTCCACTTCAAAAACGGTCGGGATGCATTTTGTAACAAAGGAAATTGCATCTCGACCCAGAACTCACTTTGTATGGAAACCCAATTAAAATGGTTGATGAAACCAAATTTCTTGGGTTAATTTTCGATAAAAGTTAACCTTCATACCCCATATCAAAATATTAAAATCGAGATGTTTAAAGGCATTAGATATTTTAAAAGTTGTCGGCAGAACTGACAGGGTGCTGATCGCAACATTTTACTTAATTTATATAGATCTCTAGTTAAATCTAAACTAGATTATGGCTCAATTGTGTATGGCTCTGCAAGGAATTCCTACATACAGATTCTTGATGCTGTTCATCACCAGGGTTTGCGTCTTTGTCTTGGCGCCTTTAAAACCTCACCAGTCGAGAGTCTGTATGTAGAGGCTGATGAGCACTCACTCTCCAACAGACGTTTAAAGCTTGGACTTCAATACGCTGTCAAGCTAAAAGCATATCCAGAAAACCCTGCCTACGACTGTGTCTTTAATCCCATTTATGAAGATATATTTGAAAACATGAGAACTTCCCAAACCTAAAATGATTTTTGATCTCCGTAAATACAAAAAAAAATGAAACAAGCCATCTTTTAATTCAACAACATTTTGCTGAAATTAAAGCAAATTATTCAAATTTTTCAACTGTTTATACTGATGGATCGAAGGATGGTAACCGAGTTGCATCTGCTGCTATCTTTAGAGACAGAGCTGCGACTCTCCGTTTGTCATCTGACGCCTCCATATTTACTGCTGAAGCACAGGCAATAATTTTAGCTTTGAAAGTTATTGCTACTTCAGACAAATCCAAATTTATAATCTGTTCTGATTCATTTTCATGCTTACAAGCTATACAACATACTAAAATTAAAACCCGATAATTCTCAAAATTTTATCAGTAATGAGGAATTTGAAAATTCTTCATAAAGAAATAGGTTTTCTATGGGTGCCGAGTCATGTTGGAATCCATGGAAACACAGCTGTAGACCTTGAGGCAAAGAATGCCCTGGGTGACATTTTATCTAACTGTGATTTACCATATACCGATTTTAAATCTAATATTGGAGAATATGTTTTAATATTTTAAAAATGAATGGAGTAAGAGAGATGGTAACAAATTACATGAAAATAAACCTAATTTAGGTAAACCTTTTAATAATTTTATGTGCAGAAAGATCAGTGTGTTATTTCTAGATGCCGAATTGGTCATACTAGAGTGACACACGAGTATCTTTAAAAATGAAGATGAACCACAATGTGTACCTTGCAACTGCAAGAATACTATTAAACATGTTTTAATTAATTGTATTGACTTTGCAGATATTCGTAAGAAGCATTTCAATGTCAATAATATGTATGATTTATTTAATAGTGTTCCAATTACAAATATTGTTTCATTCTTAAAAGAAATTGGAATATATCATAAAATATAAAAATGTTGTTATATTTAAAACGATTTTAATTTTATCACGTTATCTTAGGGTTGATTTTATTTGTAAATAATCATTTTGCTTTAGTCTAGAATTTTAGTTTATTTAAAGACCTTTTGTCTGATTTTATAAATATACCTTAAATTGTTATAATATTCGAATTAGCTCTCGCCGCGATATAGCCTTTCTGTGCTAATGCGGCGTAAAGCAAACAACAATCAATCAATCGATTATTTAACTGTAGAAAATTAAAAAAAAATCCCAGGTTCTATAGTAAACCCTCCCCTCTTATGCCCCTCAAAATACCCCTTAACAGACCCCAATGCACAAACGAAAGATTGATGGCTCCCTAGACATGTTAGTCTAACATTTTATGAAACCCTAAGTAAATCTGACGAGCGGTATTGGAGAACCGCTGCGGACAAGTTCATTTTAAAATGGCGGATTGATTGATTGTTGGTTGCTTAACGTCCAGTGGCAAATATTTCATGCATATTCAGGACGAGAACAAGTTAACAATAAATACAATAGGCAGGTTCTGTAATAGGGGCTTCCGGGATTGAGGTCGGAGAAATTTAGACTGCCACGGGAAATGAGGGTATATTGGATAGGGACAGAAATTTAGCCTTGCAACAGGTCACCTACGGACCCCTCAAAGAGTTGTTGCAAGGGTTCTTAACGTGCAAAGAGCGTGGCACTCTCTTTACACGAGGCATCGGATTTAACGTCCCCATTCTGACCGGACGTGGCTGCAAATTTGTACATCCCGCACAGCCAAACGGACGCCCCACTTTAGCAAGGGTTTTACTGCCGGTCGGAGGAAGACCAATGGTGACCATACTTCTATTCCCCAGTCACCCTTGGGGGTAAAATGGCGGAAGAAGAAGAATAACTAGATTTGTAATTGCAAGCAATAACGGATGGCACCCTCGTCCCCCATTGCCATGGTAACGGAAGCCATTTTGAAAATTCCAAATCAAACTGCAAAACTGCACATGTCAATTAACATTGTTGTGAAGTTTCATTAAGTTTAGAGCATTTTGAAATTTTGGACATTTTGCTGTTTCCATGGTTGCGGTGGCCATTTGAAAATTCCAACTTCAAAATACAACTCTGCCCATGCCAGTTACCATTTCTGTAAAGTTTCATTCAGTTTGCAGCATTTTGATTTTTTGGAAATTTTGGATATTTTTGCTATTTCCATGGTTACAGTGGATAATTCTAAAATTCTAGAAGCAGACATCTCTTTGCCACATGTCATGTTATATATCAATACAGTTTCATTGATTTTGATGAAATACTCTTTAAGAAAATGCTGATTTTATGCATTTTCCCATAAGGTCAATTTAAAACTTGCCCCAGTTTCCATGACAACGGCGGCCATTTTGGACTATCCAAATATTGTCTTGACATCTTAGCATACTGGGTAACATTTTCACGAAAGAGTTAGAATTTTTGATATTTTGCTGTTTCCATGGTAACGGCAGCCATTTTGAAAATTCCGAAGTCAAAATGCAAATCAGCACATGCCAATTACCATTCTTGTGGAGTTTCTTTCAGTTTGGAACACTTTGATTTTTTCGCATTTTGCTGTTTCCATGGAAACGGCGGCCATCTTTACCATATTCGCGCGGACAAAATGTGTGGAAGAAAAATAAGAAAAAAGAAACGTAGAATAACAGTATGTCACCCAACTCCGTTGAGGTGCCATAATAAAATAATAAGAACTGACCAAAGTCTCCAAACTTTGTTTGGGAGACTTAATAACCAATTCAGGGCAGCACCCCAACAATGGATTGCCTGATTTTATCCTGGTCAGATTTGCTCTAAATGCTTTGGTTTCAGAGATATGAGCCAAAACTGCATTTTATCCTATATGCTATTTTTAGCCATGTCGGCCATCTTGAATCGCAGGCGGGGTCATCGGACACATTTTATTAAACTAGATACCCTAATGATGATTGTGGACAAGTTTGGTTAAATTTGTCTTAGTAGTTTCAGGAGAAGATTTTGTAAAAGATCACAAAATTTACAAAAATTGTCAAAATTTACTATAAAGGGCAATAACTCTTTAAGGGTCAATTGACCATTTTGGTCATGTTGACTTATTTGTAGATCTTACTTTGCTGAACCATTACTGCTGTTTACAGTTTATCTCTATCTACAATAATATTCAAGATTATAACCAAAACGGCAAAATTTCCGTAAAATTACCAATTCAGGGCAGCAACCCAACAACGGGTTGTCCGATTCATCTGAAAATAAGCAACAGATAGATCTTGACCTGATAAACAATTTTAACCCATGTCAGATTTGCTCTAAATGCTTTGGTTTCAGAGATATAAGCCAAACTGTTCATTTTACCCTATGTTCTATTTCTAGCCATGGCAGCCATCTTGGTTGGTTGGCCAGGTCACCGGACACATTTTTAAACTAGATACCTCAATGATGATTGTGGCCAAGTTTGGTTAAATTTGGCCCAGCAGTTTCAGAGGAGAAGATTTTGTAAAGTTAACGACGGACGACGGCGACGGACGCCAAGTGATGAGAAAAGCTCACTTGGCCCTTTGGACCAGGTGAGCTAAAAGTTGAATAATTTTGACAGACGTAATTTTTTTTTTATCATTTATTCCACATTTTGAAAAAAAACCCAGTCAATTTTACACAGATTTTGAAGTAGAATTGCAATTAATTATATTCAGGATCCGAGACCAGATCTTTCACAATCTGATTGCAATGCTTGACCACAGGTGAGAATTCTTTCACGATCATCTTCCTTGATCGTGAGTCTCATTAGGGTCTAAGCGTGACGTGGGATTGACTGATTTTTGTTAAGCGTGACGCGTGAAAACATCAGCGATCAGACATTCCACCCCCCACCCCCTAATACCAAAACCAAACCCCCCTCTTGATAAGCCGAATAACAACAGTGGTTTAGCCCTTTATTGAAAATAAAAATAGAAATTTCGCCTTATTTTCTTAAGGTAAAATATCAGAAGACTTGACAAATTAAATTGGTATGGCCTTTAAATATAAATATTAAATCAATGAAAATATTTATTTTTTTCAGACTAATCTAATGTTTAGCATCTTCATAATAACACCAGTTGAGAAAAGGACAATTCCTAAAGGCGATTATGGGACAACTATGGGACATTGATAGTGTTACTAAAAGTGTCAAAACACTTTACATTTCACTTCAGTTGATCGATAAGCTCAAGCACAACAAGTATTACCTTGTCTACAACGCGGTTGCATCACAATTGCTGGCGTACACATTAACTTATCTGAATATTTCATACCAGAGACAATTCAATATACTGCAAGATCTCTGCCTGCCATTTTAGATGCACTAAGTTAATAAAACATTGCCATGGATACGAAATCAAGACAAATGATGATTTGAAACTTGCCACCAGCTTTAATTGCATAAAAGAGGTCTGCAAAATTGGCATACAGTCACTGAATATAATCCGAAGTATAAGTTGTACCCGCGTCCTGCCGCTGAGGTCATCTGTCTGTAAAAATGTTCAAAATTTATTCAAAATAGGAAGCAAACTTTGCAAAAAAATGAAAATAAAGAAAACATTTGAAATATTTCTAAGATTTCTATAAAAGAAGAAATTATACAGTTAATCAAGAGCATTGCTCCAAATTTACATGATAATCAATTGACATTAATATTATGTCAGAAAGTTGCATCTAACACAAAGAGTAAAACAAGTGTTAGATGGGATGAAGATGGTATATGTATGGCATTGGTATTATTTAATAATTCTTATACGAATTGCATATCTATAAATCCTTGAACTGCACTAGTCAGTTAGAATTTTTCTCTTGGTTTACACTTCGAAAAATCATGTTTCCGAAACTACTTTTGTAATCTATTCATGTTGCGGTAGCTCTGACATAGACACACTGGAATTGTTTTTTAGATGGCTTAGATTATTTGGTGTTCTTTGGTCAGGCAGAATTTGAAGCTTGCATATTTTTTTGCAGTATTTCAGAATTTGAAATAGAGAAGTACACCGTTCATTAAAATTGTAAGTAGGTATACTAATGTGCATAAGTGGTTATGTTAGACAAGACAGGAAGTGGCTTATTGAAAGGAAGTGGTCTTACAGCATGCTTTTTTCAGAATGTTTCACGTTTATCTCAACACTTATCAAGATTTCAGGGTTATTTTAATTTTTAAAATAATAATCAGAACACAATAAGATGTGGTATGATTGCCGAATATATCAACTAAGATCGAAAGTAATTATACAGAACTACATTCGATAGGACTCATCACTAAGTAATCCTTGTGTTACTCCTCCATGTTCCAATGGAAGAGACAGATTTAGGTCCAGAGCCAGTCGACAAAACAGCTTCTCTTCAATGAGATGCAGTCAGAATTTTAGTATTGAAAGGTCAAGCCATAGAGACAACATTCTTGACAGGTCTAGGTGATCAAACACTAGGACAGCAGAATAGACAGGTCAAGTACAGCAGACGAGACAGGTTTAGGTCAAGCCATAGAGACAACAGAATATACAGGTCAAGCCATATGTACAACAGACGAGACAGGTCAAGTCATAGGGACAGCAGATCCAGCAAGGTAGCGATAACTTTTTGCATATTCTTAGACAGTATTATTTTGAAGGAATTTATTGGAATGTATGGTTTATTTAATATAATACATTTTGTATTTTTTCATATTAACCTATATGCCCCACATTTTACAATATTCTGATAGTGTATCAAAAGATGACTGAAGGCCTTCTGTTGATTTTGAAATAAGCACTAAATCATCTGCATATAGGAGGCAGTTTAAATAAAGTGTACCAAGTTGAACACTTCTATCATGAGAATTACTTAATAAATACTCTGGGAGGTCAAAGATAGATGAGTGATATTAAGTCATTAAATCATTAAAGATATGTTTAAAGATCTTTGATTTTTCACAAAATGATGCATTTGTTACTATATTATTTAAATATCTATTACAGGATGGTTGATGGAACCCCACAGCAAGAGGGACTGACTGAACTGATATCAAGGTTTCAAAGAAACGTTTGTCAAATGGACAAACAGGAAATTGTGGTTTCTAGAAAGAATGTTTTATCCCTTGTGTTATTACATCTGTCCAGTAGAGTCGATCCTCTCATGGATCACCATTAGAGTTGGAGTTTGTATTAAGAGATTTAAAGTAAAGTAAAGTTGACCACACCAGTACAGTAAATGAACTATGTACAACATCACACCTTAAACTGTTACGCTTGTATTTATTTACAAAGAGGAATATGCAGGAGGATTAACCACCACTTTTGAAACCCAGATCAAATCAAAGTTCGAGGAATACAAAGGAGGATTTGCCAACACCCTTAAAGCCAAAACAAACTGTAAATGATAACAAGGCAGTCCATTAACAAAGTACAGACATTGATGAAGTTATGCCTTTGCAGTCTGCCCCGACTTCAACATTTTCCTAAATGTTACATTGCCACGGCAATCTCTCTAGTTCTATTGATGATCAGTCTAATATTATCCTCCTATGCTTCCTGATCTACATTTTCAAGCCAGTGTTATTTCCAGTTGTCAAAGAAGCAGTATCCAGTCCAATGGTGATTGCAGTTTAATGGATTTTAGTGATCTAATAGTATTTGGGTCTTCAGAGACCATAAATAGTGGCATGCTCTCAGAGACGTTAGAACTAAAAAGTGTAAATGCTGACCCACCAAGAACTCCTAGTCCACCTGTTCTAGATCTAGATCCTGAATCTGTCCACCTTCGTATTCACAGAGTTAATGTCAAAACGAACTAATTTCACATTTAAAAATACAAATATTGTAAACTTGAAGTTTAAACTTGAATTTGTGAATGAATGTGGTTTAGATGCATCAGGAGTTTCAGGGATGTTAACTCTTTATTCTGGAACATTTTTGTTTATTAAAATCAGCAGTAGGAGAGGAAGTTAGAGTTCCATGTCTTGCATCATAGTGGCAAAACGAGGAATGGAAAGTCATGGGTAGAATACTTTGAAGGGTTATACCGATTGTGGCTACTTTTCATTGCAGTTTGCACCAGCTTACGTTATTTATAGCCTTAATTTTCGGTGAAATGTCTTGTTACACCCGAAATTCTTCTATCATCTAAGAAAAGTGTCTGAAATAAAGATGCACCTTAACATCTTTGTTAAGAGAGAACTATCTTTGGACATACCATTAACCAACAGAAGACTTCATCCCAATGAGAGATATAAGAAATCATATGTATTTAGCATTAACCAAGACAAGGTAGGATAATAGTCAGTATTATGGTCATGTGTTTGATTTTAAGTTTATCAGTCCCCTACCGACAAAGTTGAAGTGGACTATATGTTTGCACTCTGTCTGTCTGTCATAATCAGTTTTCCACACTTGTTTTCTTCGTGCTTAAAGATACTAATTTGATAACTGGTATGTAGTTTTATAACGGTAAGTTACAGATAAAGTAAGAATTTTGTGCTCCAATAATCAGTTTCCACAACAGTTTACATCGTGACAATTAAGAGATCAAGTTTAGCATTTTGTTCCAGTATAATGAAATTTTAAATAGTAGGGACTAAGTATTGCCATGCAATATTCTTAGAATGCTTGTTTTAACACATTTTTTTCTTCATTTTTCATTGTTTTTTTATCATTCCAGTATGTTATATTCTTGAACAACCGAATATTGTTGACGATGTGGTTCAAGAATAAAGTCTCAGCCCTAAAGGGGATACCATTTTAAAAATGCGGTTTTACTTTCTGATTGATTTTACCTTTTTGGAACCAAGAAAACCTTATCAAATATGAGTGAGATTAGAAATAGGTAGACGGCCAGTTGAAAATTTTATAACCCAATCTATTTTATACCTTGTTAGACTAAATATTGATAATTAAAACAAATTAAAGAGTAGAGAACAGTCTGCATGCTCTAGTTTTATTTGTAAAACAGCTGAGTGGTCTTCGGTGATATTATCCTGTCGACACTGAGGCTGTAAGTTGGAACCAGGCAAGGTGTTTAACTCTGATCTTGCATGCTAAAGCCAAAATTGGCGAGTAAACACTAGCAATCAATCATCTGAAAAGATACTTCTCTAATGTAATTTTTATAGAAAATATTCTCATTGGACAATTTTCTGTCCTCAAAAGCAGTTACATCGTTATTTTATAATGCTAGTTTAAAAGAATGAGATTATTGCTTTATTTTGTAGTTCATCCGGGTTCAGGTACTGGAAGACCTTCTTTCAAGACCTTCTTTAAAGAAAGAAATCTAATATTCTGAATTCACTTAGAAAGTTGATGGCAAAGGCACAAACCTCGACAGATTCTTGCCAGTCACTGGGAACGGTAGTAAACGTTATCAATCATAACTCTCACAAGGAAAACAATACTCCAAAAGCCAGGTATAATTGAGATCTTCGGAAATAAACTTATCTTGGTCTTTGTTTTCTCAAATAAATAGTTTTATTGAAAAAGTCAAATCACAAATTATCCCATGCATTGGAACAGAGAATAATATGTCAGCCAATAGAAGAATATTAGAATAGTCAAGTCTACCTGGAGATTAGATATGAATCGACAACTTTACTTTGTTCATCAAAAGGACATTGAAAATTCAACACTAAGTGGTCCCTGAACCAAATAATAGCAATATCTATGAAGTGCCAGTCACTGACGATGAGCAACACACAAATGAGATCAATAAAAATTCACGCACAGAAGAGTTGTTGGGAGGATTCTACTTCGGCAAATGAAGCTATGTCGGCGATGTCATATATGGTTGTAGGACTTCAAGCTTCAAAAGCAGTAGCAATAGTCTGTCACATTAAAAGTCAAACTTCGAATTCGCCTCATCATATCAAGCTACATATGGAAACAGCTAATGCTGGACTAATTTTCAACAGACAATTAGAAACTTCAAAAGTGATTGTATTTGCGGAGGATTTGCCGAAGTTGGACTTCCTTCAAATTTTAGAAGGTAAGGACATAAACCTTTCTTTATTACCTAATCCAACGAATAAGGTTCCCCAAACACGCTCTGTCTTTTCTGAAGAGTAATCAGCTCCCAAGGATCCTCGTGTAGAGAAAAGTTCGACATTTCATGAGTTCAACAAGGCCTTCAGGAAATTAAGGAACATCATTTGAAAAGTATATCCTCAACGGAAAAATAAATCATTTCGCCCTAAGTACGGACCAAGATATTATAAATGTCACAAATTGTTTTCGGCCGCCAATGCAATCATAAAACATAACATCGCCATTAACTGGGGAAAGGTAGACGACTGTCTATTTCATTTGGTAATGAATGTCTGGCAAAGCAGAGAATGCGAACACTGTGAAAAATCCGCTTGGGTTTATCAGTTGAAGTAATATAGTTAGGTGTGCCATCCAAAGGATAGACATGTCCACAACACGAAATTTATAGTAAAGGTAAAAATTTCAAACCGTTTAATCTCTTAAAGTAGCACATTAAGATATATTTTTATAACACATTTGAATTGCTTAGAGAAAAAATGTGTGTATGTAAATTTCGTAAGACAAATTATTATAGGTTCGAAACTGCATCATATGCTATTAACTGCACCTCTTCATAATATAAACGACAATTTCATTTTCTATTACCTGTGTGTCGTACGAACGACAAGTGTAACCTATTGTCCTGTGACTTGCTATCCTACATTCTTTCGTCAGGTATAAATAACTAAAGTAATTTCCATTTAAAATTTCATGTTATAGGAAACACACATATTTGTTTAGAAAGCAAACGATGAAAATATCAAAATACTTAACTTTTACCTTTACCTATCCTGTATTTGCCACCTCTGTCAGATGAACCACTGGCACTGTTGTCTTTTGTCAGTGTGGGTTAAACATGATTTTAAATCCTATGAATTGTCACTATTTACATATCCACGGTAACAATAACAACGGTGCACTTATAAAATCGGTTAGATAAAATATTGAACCAATACTGTACACTGTACATATCCCACCAACAATATATCTACACAGTTACAGTTATCATTTCTGATGAGACTCCAACTAAAATGTCATCACATAAATTTCCATAGCATAGCCGTTTCACTTCAGTATCATAACATTGATGAACGCTTTTGATGCAAGCTAAAGCATAGTCCAGCACTCATTTTATCGATGTATACATGTTGTTGAGTTGATAAGAAATGAAACTTAAAAACTCAATAATTAATTGTAGCAAGTTGTTACTCTCATACTATTAATAGGAACCTCAAATATCAAGCTGATAGACCCACAAAATGGTCACAATACTCAACTAGGAAGAAACAAGCATGTACTACGGAAAAAGTAATGTCTAGAAATGGTTCTTTGTACTGAGATAGATAAGTCTGCAAAACCCACACAGAACATACGTTATGGCAACTGTAATGTTAGCAGAATCTACGCATGTTATTACAGCTCATGTGTATAACATGGATTCTCTTGACATAATGATTTTAAAGGAAATTTACAGATTAAAATACATCCCTAAATCCAATGGATATGTCAACAAAAACTAAGTTAGATTCAAATTTTAAATTTATATGCACATTACTGCTATCAAATACATATGATAGAAGGACTGCTCCTAGATAAACTAAATATATAAGATTCTTTTGTGATTGCTATATGAGGTTCTGCCAGAAGGTGGCCTCATTTGTTAACTCGATTGGCCAAGCCAAAATACATCTTTTCAATTCTCATTCTGTGTATAGATGTGGTATCTTAACTATACACACAGAAAACACAAAGTTCCTAAGCTATAATTTATTAATCCTAAACGGTCGAACTACAAAATAATAATTTCACACTTAATTACGTTTCCACATGTTTGCATCAATGTATATGTTTACAGATCATAAAGTCATAATGTTCAATTATCACATTCCTCCATCCTTAATCCGAACTGTCAATCAAAAGTCCGTAGGTGACCTGTTGCAAGGCTAAATTTCTGTCCCTATCAATATACCCTTATTTCCCGTGGCAGTCTAAATTTCTCCTCCGACCTTAATCCCGGACGCCCCTTTACAGAACCTACCTATTGTATTTATTGTTAATTTGTTCTCGTCCTGAATATGCATGAAATATTTGCCACTGGACGTTAAGCAACCAACAATCAATCAATCATTAATTTATAGGCAACCATCCACTAAAGACTATATATACAGAATGAGAACATATGCAGGTTACCATATGGAATTCATCAATGGGCAGTATTTAAAGTATAAAAATCATACGATCTCACCGGAATATTTATGTTTGGGTTGTTTTGACGGGGATCCGCTTTTGGATTCACCAGTCGTCGACCCACGTGGTTTTCCAAATTGGCAACTTTCCGATTAATTTACAAACTTCTCAGTCGAATAAAATCACAATAATCACTACTTCTGACACCAGTGGGATGCATAAATCACTTCTTTAGTAACGTGGGTCCTATTTGGCACCACAAATAGCAGATATCAACAAAAGCTTGGCTGTGACAAAAGACGTCTGCAGTACTCAAACTTTATTGATAGAACGAACGACATAAAAACTATATACAATCCCGAACCCAATAACCGTTACAATATCAATAGATAAATACATTGTATTCCAGTATTCTACTCTGCAAATCAAAGGAAAATGATCAATTGATTGCGGCAATATAAATATTCTGTCAATTTTTCAACAAACTTTAACATATTTTGTTCAAATACTTAAAATTATGCGACTAGACAACAATTAGAACAAAATAAAAATTAGGGCGAATGGACCCTGGGCGTACCGGTATCAGGGCGAACGTGAAATTGTAGCTATTTTCAGTCGTCATCAGACGCTCTTGCATGAAGTCATCCTCGTATGAAAAATGAACTAGTTATTCAAGCTATTCAGGAAGTCTAGTTGTAACTAGAATCGTTGCGTATTAATGGATTTTTTCTTCAAAAGTATTGTTGTTTAATGAATTAATGCAACGCAATTTAAGCAATCAAGAAGTCAAGTTTTATAATGTGTTTACTGTTTTTAATTTTTGAAATTTCAATTTTCATCAATTTTAATACATTGTATTCCAGTATTCTACTCTGCAAATCAAAGGAAAATGATACATTGATTGCGGCAATATAAATATTCTGTCAATTTTTCAACAAACTTTAACATATTTTGTTCAAATACTTAAAATTATGCGACTAGACAACAATTAGAACAAAATAAAAATCAGGGCGAATGGACCCTGGGCGTACCGGTATCAGGGCGAACGTGAAATTGTAGCTATTTTCAGTCGTCATCAGACGCTCTTGCATGAAGTCATCCTCGTATGAAAAATGAACTAGTTATTCAAGCTATTCAGGAAGTCTAGTTGTAACTAGAATCGTTGCGTATTAATGGATTTTTTCTTCAAAAGTATTGTTGTTTAATGAATTAATGCAACGCAATTTAAGCAATCAAGAAGTCAAGTTTTATAATGTGTTTACTTTTTTTAATTTTTGAAATTTCAATTTTCATCAATTTTAATACATTGTATTCCAGTATTCTACTCTGCAAATCAAAGGAAAATGATAAATTGATTGCGGCAATATAAATATTCTGTCAATTTTTCAACAAACTTTAACATATTTTGTTCAAATACTTAAAATTATGCGACTAGACAACAATTAGAACAAAATAAAAATCAGGGCGAATGGACCCTGGGCGTACCGGTATCAGGGCGAACGTGAAATTGTAGCTATTTTCAGTCGTCATCAGACGCTCTTGCATGAAGTCATCCTCGTATGAAAAATGAACTAGTTATTCAAGCTATTCAGAATCGTTGCGTATTAATGGATTTTTTCTTCAAAAGTATTGTTGTTTAATGAATTAATGCAACGCAATTTAAGCAATCAAGAAGTCAAGTTTTATAATGTGTTTACTGTTTTTAATTTTTGAAATTTCAATTTTCATCAATTTTTTTTCATTTATTTTTGTCTAAATTTTCAAATTCTTTTGTTATGGTTCACATTAAATAAATAAAAGGGTCTTTTCACTACATCAATATTTATAATGAAGCTACAAATCAAACAATTAGAAAATTCGAAAGATGTTTATTTCAGTCTGGTAGTTACAATGCAGATTGCAATCTCTTAGTTTCGCCCCTTTATTTCAAGTAATAGTATGATTCGCGCACATATTGTTTTACCTTAAATTTTTCAGATTCTTAAGAATTTGTTTATTAAATCTTATATTGTCCACATACAATGTTTAGATAGGAAGAAATGCTTAAAAGCTGTTTTTCGCAGATGGCGGTATTTTGGGCAACTGTATGAGTTGTTATGATTTGCTGTTCGATTAGAAGTAAGCATAATTTTAGGAAATTTATGTTGTCAAAAACTTCTTTGATAATTATTTCAGGGTTTTACTTAGTTTTGATTGATTAGCAGTTGCATCAAAAGAAAAATTGGGTTTTCACACATTTTGTTAACTTTTACTCGAATTTCAGGAAACATGTGCTGTCTATCAAAACACGCTTTAAATATTTAAAATGCATTTGATTAATGACTTAGTCTCTCTGCTAAAAGTTGAAATTGTTTGCATATGTGAATTTAGTATATAACAGTCATATTATGCAATCAAGCTGAAATCTTAGAAAATATGCACTTATTCGTCCTTGGTCTTTGATCTTGATTTGACGGAAATTGCACCGTACGATGTTTTACGACCGGGCAAAACAGATAGTACAGATGTGTAGCTTTCAAATGATATATAATTTAGCCGTGTGTTAGATGGGTGCTACCATTTAATGTTCAGTTGCAGTACAAAATGCATAAACTATGTATACCATGCTATAACAAAATATTTATTAATAAATATCTAGATAAAGATAAATGCTTATAGTAACACTTTTGTTGATACAAGACTCATCAGAGAGACTTCTGATTAAAACAATTGTATACGTAAGGACAAATAATGTACAACGTTGAAAAGCTGCTTGAGGACCAAATTCCCAAAAGGATTCTCAATACAGCTAAGGTGATCAGTGCCTAGGTAGACAAATTCTAAGTATTTATATAACTGATTAATCTTTTGGGGGTATTCGTTTGAATCTTGAAAAGGATTTACATCTTTTTTTTATTTTCAATAGGAAAACAATGATAACAGCACATCAACACCTAAGCTGATGCCAGGACAAAATAAGGAATACACAACTCCAGATAGGGAAAACAATAACAGCACATCAACACCTAAGCTGATGCCAGGACAAAATAAGGAATACACAACTCCAGATGAGGCATTTAATGCCTTAAGGTCTAATGAAAGAAGAATTAACTCCATGGCTATCAAGCAGATAGTTAAGAACATCAGAAAGTTAGCTGATCTGCAAACAATAGATCTCTCCCTTATATTTTGTGTAAAGGAATGAGGTGCAGAATAGGCAACTCATAAAATGTTGTGGCCATGGAGAATTTCTCCACAGATTAAAAATTTGTTGAGCCTGTGCTTAAACAGGAGGAATTCGCTAAACCAACCAATTATTAGGAATTCCTTCCAAATATGTAACCTAAGATCCTCAACACTGTCATGTGAGCACGGTGTGTCAAAATCCTTGTCACAACAACTAGAGGATACTGAAGACATTCCAGTTGAAAATGAGCTTTTATTTACATTCATTAAATCAAGAAATGATGTTTAAAAAAATCTAAATTTGAATTTCGTCATAATTTAGTTAGGACATTAATGATTTTTTTACACGATTAAATCAAAATTATTAATATTCTTTTACTAAATTTTTCCCCAAAAATCCACGACAGGCTTTCTGTCACAGTGATCTAATTTAAGATGACAATAATGAAATATACATTTCATATTGTAGGTTGATACATGCCGTTGTCAGTTTATTTTCGATTTATGAGTTTGACTGTCCCTCTGGTATCTTTCGTCCCTCTTTGATAGTAATTTGGAAGAATAGTCTAGTCAAAATAGCATTTGACCTAAAAAAATTGCAACAGAATTTGTTTTGGTATTTTCAATTCTAACAGGCTTTCTTTGTAACATACTAAAAGTCTACCAAGATATCTGAGTGGGAAAATTGATTTTTGGTGAAAATAGCAATATTTGTCAAAAATAGTAAAAACTGGGAAAAGCTTGTTAGACATTTATTTTAGAAGATAATCATTTTCAAACCAAAAGTTTTACAACAGTTAAGACAGCGTTAATGAAATAAAATCAATAAAAAAATATTTTTATATTATTCACATGAAATTTTAGGTGAAAACATCAGATTTTTGTTGGAATTTGAGATTCACAAAGCGTGAGTTGATTACAAAACAGACAGGAAAAATATAAAAGATGGTAATAAAAGCTCAATTGATATTCCAAAATGACACAAACCTTTGTTATAATCATTTCAAAACTTTACAGCAATTCTTAATTGGGTAAAATATAGCAAAATCATCCAAAATCGTTAAAACTGGAAAAACACCCATTTGGAGTTTTAACAGTTTTAAATCATTCCATAATAGAAAATACAAATCTTTGATATAATAATAATCATATCAAGCAAAATTCATTGTAAAACAAATATGAAAATAACTGACTTTGGGTGAAAAAGCTAAATTTGGCAAAAATCGTCAAAACTACAAAAACTGATAAAATTCATAGTTTTCAGAAAAATCAGAGAAGATGTTAGTGAAAATCAATTTTTATTCATTATGAAAAATGCAATGCTTAAATTCATACTATTTTAACCACCAAGATATTTTAAGCGAAAATCAAAGATGTGTTGACCATGCATAATGAGAGGTAAAAGTCTAATTGACCAAAACAGAGTAAATGACAAAATACATGGAAACATTTTTTAAAGAATATTTCATATTTTTGTATACAACAAAAGTCTATTCATCCGTAAAGTCAGATTTAGCAATGGGAAAAGAATTTAAACACTTCAAACCACGACATTCATCGCATCCTACCGAACACTGAAGACCATTTTTCTACTGACACATCGTTTGGTGTTGCAGTTTTGCTGACAGTTGTATCTTTTAAGAATTTTATCAGGTGCAGGAGGAAGTTCCATAAATTTTTTTTCTACGTTTGATTTCCGAACCATAGTCTGCAGGATCTATGTCAACTTCTTCTGACATCCATTTTGACACTGATATTACACTCTGAGACTATGAAATTGCTCTGAATCTGATGTTGGTGGTAAACTTTTCACCTGAAAAGATGTGTTTCCAGTTATTACTGTGGATGTGAATTTTCTCCATCCAAGAATGTTGAGTCCTAAAACCTTCAAGGGAAGTCCTTTATATAAACACGTGAGCACTTCTTCTAAAGTCAGATGAAATAACAGAATCTCTAATGTTAACAGGTATATTAACATTGTATAATAAAAATTAGCAAAGAGGAAGGATAAATATTAAATCATCTGGTAATAAATTCACGTAGTACAATACTTAAAGAAAAACACTCCTTCAAATCGTGATAGTATGTATAGTATTAGTAGTGGAGTAATTTTTAATTTATAGGCAACCATCCACTAAAGACTATATATACAGAATGAGAACATATGCAGGTTACCATATGGAATTCATCAATGGGCAGTATTTAAAGTATAAAATCATACGATATCACCGGAATATTTATGTTTGGGTTGTTTTGACGGGGATCCGCTTCTGGATTGCCCAGTCGTCGACTTGCGTGGTTTTCCAAACTGGCAACTTTCCGCTAATTTCCAAACTTCTCAATTGAATAAATTCACAATAGTCACTACTTCTGACACCAGTGTGATGCCTAAAGCACTTCTTTAGTAACGTGGGTCCTATTTGGCACCACAAATAGCAGATATCAACAAAAGCTTGGCTGTGACAAAAGACGTCTGCAGTACTCAAACTGTATTGATAGAACGAACGACATAAAAACTAGTATACAATCCCGAACCCAATAACCGTTACAATATCAATAGATAAATACATTGTATTCCAGTATTCTACTCTGCAAATCAAAGGAAAATGATAAATTGATTGCGGCAATATAAATATTTTGTCAATTTTCAACAAACTTTAACATATTTTGTTCAAATACTTAAAATTATGCGACTAGACAACAATTAGAACAAAATAAAATCAGGGCGAATGGACCCTGGGCGTACCGGTATCAGGGCGAACGTGAAATTGTAGCTATTTTCAGTCGTCATCAGACGCTCTTGCATGAAGTCATCCTCGTATGAAAAATGATTTGATTTTTTTATTTTTGGTGTTTTAACGCCACTTTTAAGCACCGCTTTTGGGCTATTTCGTGGCGGCCAGTTTTATTGGTGGAGGAAGCCGGGTGCCCGGAGAAAACCACCGACCTTCGATAGGAAAACTGACAATCCTAGTCAATTAAGATTGAGTCGAGTGCACCCGCACGAGCGGGGTTCGAACTCACAACCTCAGTGTTGACTGGCTAGTGATTACAGTAGTAACTACTTAGACCACTCGGCCACCGAGGCCCCTTCGTATGAAAAATGAACTAGTTATTCAAGCTATTCAGGAAGTCTAGTTGTAACTAGAATCGTTGCGTATTAATGGATTTTTTCTTCAAAAGTATTGTTGTTTAATGAATTAATGCAACGCAATTTAAGCAATCAAGAAGTCAAGTTTTATAATGTGTTTACTGTTTTTAATTTTTGAAATTTCAATTTTCATCAATTTTTTTCATTTATTTTGTCTAAATTTTCAAATTCTTTTTTATGGTTCACATTAAATAAATAAAAGGGTCTTTTCACTACATCAATATTTATAATGAAGCTACAAATCAAACAATCAGAAAATTCGAAAGATGTTTATTTCAGTCTGGTAGTTACAATGCAGATTGCAATCTCTTAGTTTCGCCCCTTTATTTCAAACAATAGTATGATTCGCACATATTGTTTTACCCTAAATTTTTCAGATTTTTAAGAATTTGTTTATTAAATCTTATATTGTCCACATACAATGTTTAGATAGGAAGAAATGCTTAAAAGCTGTTTTTCGCAGATGGCGGTATTTTGGGCAACTATAAGAGTTGTTATGATTTGCTGTTCGATTAGAAGTAAGCATAATTTTAGGAAATTTATGTTGTCAAAACTTCTTTGATAGTTATTTCAGGGTTTTACTTAGTTTTGATTGATTAGCAGTTGCATCAGAAAGATTGATTGTTGGTTGCTTAACGTCCAGTGGCAAATATTTCATGCATATTCAGGACGAGAACAAATTAACAATAAATACAATAGGTAGGTTCTGTAAAAGAGGCGTCTGGGATTGAGGTTGGGGAAATTTAGACTGCCACGGGAAATGAGGGTATATTGGATAGGGACAGAAATTTAGCCTTGCAACAGGTCACCTACGGACCCCTCAAAGAGTTGTTGCAAGGGTTCTTAACGTGCAAAGAGCGTGACACTCTCTTTACACGAGGCATCGGATTTAACGTCCCCATTCTGACCGGACGTGGCTGCAAATTTGTACATCCCGCACAGCCAAACGGACGCCCCACTTTGACGAGGGTTTTACCGCCGGTCGGAGGAAGACCAATGGTGACCATACTTCTATTCCCCAGTCACCCTTGGGGTACATCAGAAAGAAAAATTGGGTTTCACACATTTTGTTAACTTTTACTCGAATTTCAGGAAACGTGTGCTGTCTATCAAAACACGCTTTAAATATTTAAAATGCATTTGATTAATGACTGTTAGTCTCTCTGCTAAAAGTTGAAATTGTTTGCATATGTGAATTTAGTATATAAAAGTCATATTATGCAATCAAGCTGAAATCTTAGAAAATATGCACTTATTCGTCCTTGGTCTTTGATCTTGATTTGACGGAAATTGCACCGTACGATGTTTTACGACCGGGTAAAACAGGTAGTACAGATGTGTAGCTTTCAAATGATATATAATTTAGCCGTGTGTTAGATGGGTGCTACCATTTAATGTTCAGTTGCAGTACAAAATGCATAAACTATGTATACCATGCTATAACAAAATATTTATTAATAAATATCTAGATAAAGATAAATGCTTATAGTAACACTTTTGTTGATACAAGACTCATCAGAGAGACTTCTGATTAAAACAATTGTATACGTAAGGACAAATAATGTACAACGTTGAAAAGCTGCTTGAGGACCAAATTCCCCAAAGGGATTCTCAATACAGCTAAGGTGATCAGTGCCTAGGTAGACAAATTCTAAGTATTTATATAACTGATTAATCTTTTTGGGGGTATTCGTTTGAATCTTGAAAAGGATTTACATCTTTTTTTTATTTTCAATAGGAAAACAATGATAACAGCACATCAACACCTAAGCTGATGCCAGGACAAAATAAGGAATACACAACTCCAGATGAGGCATTTAATGCCTTAAGGTCTAATGAAAGAAGAATTAACTCCATGGCTATCAAGCAGATAGTTGAGAACATCAGAAAGTTAGCTGATCTGCAAACAATAGATCTCTCCCTTATATTTTGTGTAAAGGAATGAGGTGCAGAATAGGCAACTCATAAAATGTTGTGGCCATGGAGAATTTCTCCACAGATTAAAAATTTGTTGAGCCTGTGCTTAAACAGGAGGAATTCGCTAAACCAACCAATTATTAGGAATTCCTTCCAAATATGTAACCTAAGATCCTCAACACTGTCATGTGAGCACGGTGTGTCAAAATCCTTGTCACAACAACTAGAGGATACTGAAGACATTCCAGTTGAAAATGAGCTTTTATTTACATTCATTAAATCAAGAAATGATGTTTAAAAAAATCTAAATTTGAATTTCGTCATAATTTAGTTAGGACATTAATGATTTTTACACGATTAAATCAAAATTACTAATATTCTTTTACTAAATTTTTCCCAAAAATCCACGACAGGCTTTCTGTCACAGTGATCTAATTTAAGATGACAATAATGAAATATACATTTCATATTGTAGGTTGATACATGCTGTTGTCAGTTTATTTTCGATTTATGAGTTTGACTGTCCCTCTGGTATATTTTTATTCTTTATATGTTTTATCTGTTAGCAATTTTATATTTTTAATGAGTGTGTGTGCGTAAATGGGTTTGGTGCACCATGATTCTGTGAGAGATAGTTGATATATTTTTGAAACTTGCAACTTATGAAATATGATCACTATAGGACATTTTCACAATATTGTAAGTGTTAGGGCTCTGTTGAATTTATTACTCAATGATACATGTATCACGAAACAATTTCGGATCTGTAAAATATATTTAACTACTAACTTTCAAAGTTGAGATTTCGCAACGTCAGATAATTGTCATTTTCATGCTGTGTTTTGAGATGGTATATGAGTTGGTGCATATATATTGTAAAGCGAATTCAACCCTGAGAAAATTTACATTTTCTTTTGTCGGGAGGATGTAATATATATAGGGGTTGAATCCGCGTTTCCGGAAATACTGTTCAGTCCGTATACGATTTTGTTATATACAAGTATGTAATCGTAATCACAGGTACTGTCTCTTTTCGTTTTGGAAGCGCCATTAAAGGATGTAATTTTAAGAGCTCCTAATATTTGGCCTCTCGTATCCCCACACAGGATTATTACAGAGGATATAAATGAAATATTGAAAAACAGATGTGGGGAAGTGCACAAATATCGCCTAATTACAAATTATGTTATTGATTAAAAACATCTGTAGCTGACAGATTTTATTAATGTCTAATCTCTTAAAATTTTCAATTGAATAGAAGTATCATGATTTTCCCTAAAATGTGTATAAGTTCTGTTTTGATTTTGCAGATATGGCAATCATCGCCACGTTGTACCAGTAGTTTGGTCAGCTGGCCAATATGCTGCACATCTTTAAGAATATGGCTTTGAAGGGTTGTCCTGTTGCTTAAAACATCCAAAGCAAATCCTCAGCACTTCCCTCCAATGGTTGAATGTAACTTATGCAGGCAGTGGGTACATAATATGTGTTTTCAAGTTAAACCAGAAGACATAAGAGAGGACGACTTTTCTATGTGGATGTGACAGATTACTTAATAGTACTTGCTCATTGAAGAGGTATTTTAATTACAAAAAAGTAAAATCACAAAATACTGAACTCAGAAGTCAAATCGGAAAGTCCCTAATCACATGGCAAAATCAAATGACAAAACACATCAAAATGAATGGACAAGAACTGTCATATTCCTGACTTGGTACAGGCATTTTCAAATGTAGAAAATGGTGGATTAAACCTGGTTTTATAGCGCTAAACCTCTCACTTTGTTGACAGTCTCATCAAATTCCGTTATATTTACAATGATGCGTGAACTAAACAGACATAATAAATAAAATAGTCAAAATATGGGTGCAGCAGTCATCATCGTGTAACAATTTTAAAAGGAACTGCTTCGCGTGTCTGACGTCAGAAAATTTTATACGTCACATATTTTTGTCGTTCAATGTTTATACAAACAATTTTAAAATTTCACATGGGCAATGTTAGCATACAGGGTTAAAAAATCAAAAGTATGTAAGAATTAATTTCAGAAATAGACAAGTAACTTATTTGCGAACAATTTTTCAATTAAATATTAGCAGAAAATAAAACAAGATTTTTATACGCATGGAATCAAGCTCATGTTGTGGTCATTTGTCCATGAAAAATATGTCCATTTAAAATAATTTGTATCATCTGTTACATGCATGTATATAAACACTATTTTGTATGATATTCATGTATCATAAAAAGAAATTATGTAAATGGTACTTGATTCAATTTCAATTTAATGAGTTCATATTTGTTTTACATAAGAAAATGCCTGTACCAAGTCAGGAATATGACAGTTCATGATGTGTTTGAGCTTTTGATATCGCCATTAAATAGGGACTTTCCGTTTGGAATTTTCCTCAATATCACACATGTTATGTTATTGAAAAGTTCATTACACAATGGTATAAGGTGTCTGTTTTTTTTGTTGAGATGGTCAAAGCTTCAGAAATTCACTTTTAACATCCGAGTGAATACAACCAAGTCTTGAAATACAAAATAAAGAGCTGAAGGAAAACTACTTGGCAGAGTATTTGGATAAATCTTTGTCAAATATGCTGACATCATTGGTAACAAACTACTAACCAGTTGTGTGCTTTCGTGGACACTACCCCGCACTAAATTTTGACCAACCAACTGGACCTGTTCCAGTCAACAACCCGTTTCTACTGTCTGAGGTGTCAACACCAATAAGGACTTTGCAACCAACACAATTTGTTCGACCTAAAATTCAGCACACTTTTTTGCGAATTCCGCAGGAACAACCACACATAACAGTGCAACCTTCTTATCCTGGATCTCTATTGGCGGTAAGTAAACTATCATTGTCTGCTTTACAGACACTGTCTCACTTTTCACCCAACACTGCAACGGCATCAATAACAGTTGTGACAGCAGCAGAAACAGTTCCAGCTTCGCCTACATCCACTATCGCAGTTTCAACGACATATGGAGATAGGTTCCTCATTCGGACGTCACATAGCTGTAGTGTTGACAAAAGTGAATGACTTTGATTATATAAACTTGTATAATTATAATCCTAGGAATCCAGGAAGATGTTCTCTTGGCTGGGATGAGTTTAGAGTAGTTCAACATGAAGGAAGGTTTGGAGTAGCTATTCAAACAATTTGAGGTAAGTTTTTTATTAAGCTTATTTCTTGTTGTCAAACTACTTTGACTTGCTTAATCTACATTAACGTAATTTGTAATAATTTTTGAACTTTAAATTGATGATGTGTATATGTGTGCGTGTGTGTCAATTTACGAAAGTTCTGTTGTTTTATACTTTTCACGATAGAAAAGAAAAACGGCAATTTTTTACCAATACCAGATGAAGATTCAGTATTTAACTGGACTGAGTGAATACACATTCGATTTATACACATTTACAGTTCATTCTTAAATTGTAAACCTAGATTTTTAAAATTTACATTCGTTTTAATTATATGTAAAATACAATCGATCCCCAAAATTTAATTGGAAATATTAGAATTTCAAAAGCTTTAGCACAAAATTTGTGCATGTTGGCAGCATTTACAGGTGGTTTGATTTTTAGCACACGGGTTAATCTGCGAGGAATTCCTTATTCCGTTTGAAGGTTTATCATCCAAAAATAGTAGAGACCTTAAAACAATAAATTAACCCTCGTGGCGTGTGCAAATATTTCCTCGATGTATAAAGAGGGCAAGACTTTTCGAAACTCCTGAAAAACGTCAAAATGAATCGTCTGGTTACTATCACCGATGGCAGCTGCGGAGTCATGAGTGTGTGTGGGACATTTGGACAAAGCAAGACCGTGACAATAATCGACCTACGAGGAACTACGTATATTCATTTAAAACACTGAAGAAAGCGGAGGCGGTCCGAAAGACTTCACCATGACTTCAACAAAATACCAAGAACTAATTAGAATGATGGGATAGACACAGATGGAGTCTATAACGTGTGATTTCGAAAACCGGGTATGTTTCATTAAATGGTATTGTAATATATACTCCACCGATCATTGTAAACATTGAAGTGACCTCTGAAGGTTCTATACCTATTTTTATGGCAATATGCAACTTTTAAGTTTTTGTTTGGCTTGTTTTTTTTGTTTGGTGTTTTTTTTTTTTTTTAAATAATTTATTGCTATTTGCTGTCTGTACCGATGTTTCATATTATGCATTGATTTTTGATTTTGATTTTGGTGTTTTAACGCCACTTTTAAGCACCGCTTTTGGGCTATTTCGTGGCGGCCAGTTTTATTGGTGGAGGAAGCCGGGGTGCCCGGAGAAAACCACCGACCTTCGATAGGAAAACTGACAATCCTAGTCAATTAAGATTGAGTCGAGTGCACCCGCACAAGCGGGATTCGAACTCACAACCTCAGTGTTGACTGGCTAGTGATTACAGTAGTAACTACTTAGACCACTCGGCCACCGAGGCCCCGTATTATGCATTGAGGTGGAATTTACACTACAAGTGTATTCTTTGAAATGAGTGAATTGGATATAATAGACTCCTTTTAATATGAGCGTAGTAATACTATATTGAATGGTCATCCTGCAACCCTGACCACAGAGCCTGTGGGGCCGCTGAGAAGGATAGAGGAAAAGCGACCTCATGTTGTGGTTTACCATCTTTGCCGCAAGTTTATTGTTTTCTCCTTGGTATTAGATTAATATAGAGATCCATTTTGTTACACCTTGTGATCAATTTGTTTGGCAATCGTCAATGGCAGTCAGCAGGGTTTAAGAACATCAGTTGTTCGACCTCTGAGTCAAATGCGTTTTATTTAAATACATTTTTCACTCTTTCTGTCTTTTGGAAAATGTTGTTTATGCTGTATATAGACCCTCTACAACGAAATTTGTTACATGCACAAGTATAAAATTGCGGTTTTTATCCAACGCAATCATAGGTTTGAACGTTGTTTTCAATTTAGACTTGTATATATATATTATAAATATTGCGTCTAATTAACAGCCCAACAATGTTAGATTTGTAAATTTGGGAAGCAAATTTTTGTTCTTTCCTGGCCGGGATTCAAACTCATGCAATAGAGGTGATTGTCATGTTTTAGATACCTTTCAACATAATATTAAAATATTTTTCAGATCAGATGAAAAGATGAAATAACATATTAAGAAAAAGTGGATAGAATAGCCAATAAAAGAATAATGAAGTTGGAGGTGAAAATGAATTATCATAAAATAATATTTAAAAGAACACACAAAAAATGGAGAGAGAAATTGAAGATGGAGATAAAATAGAACATCGTCTGCTTTACCTTAAATTACAAAAATGTGTACATTTTATCTTTATATCAATAAATTAAGAATATTATTGTATTTAGTCATTTATTTTATAAAGAGTGCAATCATCGTCGATTCATGATTTTGTCGCCTACACAATCTTTAACCACTGTCAGTGTTAAAATTAATCATCAGTTTCATAAGCGAACTATACAGCGGGTTATTATTTTAACACCCCACATTTTTAACCCCTGTATGACGTCAATGGGTGCTATAAAAGATTGAGTCAGCATTAAAATGTATGGCATCATGACGTCATGACAGGTTAGACGTGGGTGTCATAAGTTGTCATAATGGGTGCTATGAAACCCCTATAGTTGTGTATTCCTCCACTTTCTCTGGGGTAACACAATGTTTGAATTTAGGGTGGCTCGAAGACTAAATATGTTTAAAAAACCAAATCTACAAGTCAGGGATGGAGGTCCATATCCTCATGATGGGCTGCTGTGATGTTCGAGAGACACCCTTCTACTGGCCACCTTCCGCTCCTCCTTATCCCTTTAACTATAAGCACGGTGACAACAGTGATGGTCACGCCAACAAATGCACTAATGAGTTTATCTGGAAAAAATATTGATGATAAGAGAAACTAACAAAAATTACATAACTTACCACCGTTAGAATATTTTTTGAATCTGTTAAGCTAGTTTCGTTTTTTTTTTTTCTTAAATTCCTAAATCAACAGCCAGCCGTCCAATCAGTTATTATCGTTCATATAAGGTAATTTATCAAACTTTAAGCAGTTTCTAGATTTATTTCTAACTATTTGAAACCTTGGGTCACAATGGACCATAACTCCTCCCACCTAATCAACTGGGTGTCTTAAAAGGGGGTAAGGCGCACCTCGATGACCGTCGCCGGTCCATACTTCTTGACATCCTCCAACCCCGGTCCGGATGAAAGTGTACATCAAATGCAGTTGGTGTGGGGCCCCAGTGCAAACGGCCTGTCGACCTGGAATTTCTTCCTGGAGGCAACTGCCTTTTCTGCTGCTCTGTCATTGTTCTGTCCTTGTGTAAAGGAGCAGTATTGCAGCATCCTTCTAGACCACTGGCATTGCTGGCTTCTTCCTCCTCTTGCCTTATTGTGCGTCTTCTGTCAATGGCTAGCCCTCCATGAATCTAGTTTTGATTGATTGTTGGTTGCTTAACGTCCAGTGGCAAATATTTCATGCATATTCAGGACGAGAACAAATTAACAATAAATACAATAGGTAGGATCTGTAATAGAGGCGTCCGGGATTAAGGTCGGAGAAATAAATTTAGACTGCCACGGGAAATGTAGGTATATTGGATAAGGACAGAAATTTAGCCTTGCAACAGATCACCTACGGACCCCTCAAAGAGTTGTTGCAAGGGTTCTTAACGTGCAAAGAGCGTGGCACTCTCTATACACGAGGCATCGGATTTAACGTCCCCATTCTGACCGGACGTGGCTGCAAATTTGTACATCCCGCACAGCCAAACGGACGCCCCACTTTGACGAGGGTTTTACCGCCGGTCGGAGGAAGACCAATGGTGACCATACTTCTATTCCCCAGTCACCCTTGGGAGGGAATCTAGTTTTGAGATCCCCATATCCATATGCTTTTATGATGGTTGAACTCTTCTTCCTAATTAACAATGTATCAGACTTTAAAATATATCTTTAACATGTAAACACAAAGCTTATGTTGTATTGTTATATGTATACTCTATTTTATTATATTAAATTACAACTTTTTCTTACAGAGTGGTGGTAGGAAATACTGATTTGGACTTGTCAGAGTCTAAGTGTCTAACAGACACCCGTCAGACCATTAAGAAAAGGATCGACAAGATAAAAGTGGTAAATGATTACCACAATCATGTAATTAACACCAATAACAAAAGAATAGAAAAGGAACTCCTGTTGACAGTGTTTTGCAGAAAAGGCTAAAATTTTTATCAAACGCATAACCTGAAGCCTGTAAATTTATATATTTATGAATATCATTTCATTAAACAGTCAAGGGTATAACTTAAATAAGTAATTAAAGAAAATAACATGCATGTGTTATTACAGATACTTTCATGAGATGTATACTCTTTGTTTCTAAAATTTTCTTAATCTGTAGTAACATATGTTTGCTATTTGTAAAATAAATCATAAATATTTTCATTTTTAGTGGATACTTGGGAATTCTTGAAACTTTGCTACAATATCATTGTAATAATGAATACCATAAATCTTACAAAAACGAATTAAGCATTTAACCACTACATAATTTATACTCAAAGCTTGTAAATGAATATGTTGATGCTTTCGATAGTTCCGAGTCGTGGGAGATTGTGACTGTGCAATATGTTACAACAAAAGGCTTCACCAGTGGTTGCCAATGTGGATAATCCCACTCAACTGAAGTTTTAACAATGCTATCTTGCTTAGATAGATTGGAAGATTATGGTAAAGACTTGGCTTCATTATATCATACTTTGGTGCATTCAACTCCGAAACAGGGGTTAATGTTTCTGTATTTTACTAGAAGTGATATTTTAGTGTGGTAATTTGAATTAATCCAAGCAATGAGGGAGAAGAAGGATGACGTAGACAGGAAGATATTGGAGATGGTATTACTCACCATACAAGAAAGGTAACATTCAATTTTGTTTAAATTTTAACAACTTCTACAAAGACAACCTTTGCACTTGTTGTATTATACGATCAGATCTTCTTAACCTCTGAGGTGGGATAGGTTGATTAACATTTTGAATAACATTTTGTTGATTATTTTGTCCGTCTTGGTTATTGTGCTGAAGTTCTGGTTGATTATTTTGTCTGTTCCCGTTAATGCCACGAGCTATAGCTGGTATACGCCTTACAAGTTGGTTTAATTCAATAACAAATTCATTTTCTGGAAACAATTGATGTAATATAAGCAGAGTCAGCAAAATCCTATACTGAAAGTAACTTGTAAGAATCAATTTATTTGAAATTCAGAATGACTTCCACATGACTTAGAAAATGTTAGAATGCATATTCTAAAATTAATCTATCTTTATGGCGTCAGGTACTTCAAAATATATGTCAGATGAAAGTTCAAACAGGTTGATTTTCTTTGATGAATTGCGGGCTCTGGCTTTAAAGCATCTGTAACAGCAGACAATCAGGGCGATAGCATTGACTGAAAAAAAAACAAGGGAAAAATGAGTTATTTCCTGTTAATCATGAAGTTTGTTAGAAACCTTAAAAGGTGGATTGCTATCATTTAATATGATTATTTATGTATGTAATACTTGTATTTTAATATCAGGATATGGTGTGTAACTAGTGTTTTTTAAAACAAATAGGTATACCAAATAAATATTTGCTTGACATTTTCACACATTTCTATGATCACACTATGTAATTTTAAAAATATTTACCGATAATCAAGCATACTGCTATTTATTGCTATTTGCTGTCTATATCGGTGTTTCATATTTTGCATTGAGAGTGGAACTTAAACTGCAAATGTTTTTTTCAATTCATAGTGTGAATCGATATAATAAAATCCTTTTAATATGAGCTTACAGAACAGGATCGGGTGCAATATCGCAAACCAATTCTATTTGATTTCAAGTAAAATTAAACTATTCACTGCATCTAGTGAATAGCGCCGTAGTTAAACTATATTAATGGTCATCTTGTCGGATTAATGTCACCTGAACCCTGCCCACAGAGACTGTGGCGCCGTTGAGAAAGATAAGAGGAACAAAGACCTTTCATATGATGTGGTGTGCTAGATGACAATTTATATTTCAATAAATTGTATATCATATGTTTACACATATATATGTATTTCTACAAATATACCATATGGAATCACTGCTTTAATGAATGATCTAAGAAATATAAGAAAATATTAATTTACATGTACTATCAGATTACTTCAGACATTTTGAATGGCGTATTAGTATAAACGTTGCCTTCTGCCCCAGCCCTTTCAGAGGCGGATTTAGAAGGGGCCAAGGTAGCCCAGGCCCCCTTTTCTGGGAAAAATTTGGTTGATTATATAGAGAATCACTGAAGCATGACCGGAGCGGGCCCCTCTTAGGCAGTCAGTGGGCCCCACTTATGAAAATTTCTGGATCCGCCACTGCCTTCGTTAAAATGTCAACATACATTTCCTTTGTTCTTGACGTCACACAGGTAATTAAAAAAAATGTCATTTCAAGTCGCTGTCTAGTATATGACAAAGAGATCAATATACATATATTTTTATCTTATAAAAGGAAATACTTTTAATTTGAATTAAGACAAGTACATAATTTACATACTTGCAAAGAGATTGCACTTCTATAATAGTAATTAGATTATTGTCACCAAGCCATTATGGTAAACATCACGTGGTTTAACTTGTACCGTAACCATGCAAGTTTTTTTGTAAATCATACATTTTCTTTGTTCTTGACGTGACATAGGTAATTGAAAAAAAATTGACATTTCAAGTCGCTGTCAAGTATATATCAAAGAGATCAATATACAAATATTAAACACTTTTAATTTTAATGACGACGTGTAAATTCATAACATACTCGGAAAAGTCCTGCACTTATGATAGTAATTAAATTATCGCCACCAAGCCATTAAGGCATTAAGCAAACATTCACATGGTTTAACTTGTACCGTGAGTATGCAAGTTTTTCATTATGTACAATTTACATGCAAATAAAAATTGATGTTAGCAATATGTAATATTGAAACCAAATGGTGTAATTATCATATAAAATATACTTTTAGCGGGTGCTTAAGATTTGATGTAACAATACATAACAATAAGTACAAACTAAACAACAACTACTAAACCATTTTACTTCAATGTCTTCCATTGATCACTGGATATCGCACACAGGTGACAAAAGCCGGGGTATCTGTAAAATCGTCCTTCCGAAAACGTATCTAAAAAATGATACTATTAGATAAACAACAAAATTGCGCAAGTTTGAATAAACAATACAGTCGATTGGAACAATCCTCTTTGGTCCTAAACTAAGTAAATGGTATCAAAATTATAATAGAGTACAAGTCCCACGGGTAACATACCTTCGCCTTTAGACCATTTGTACCAATGAATATACGGACTATTAAAATAGAAAAATTTACTTAAATGAACCCTTTACAGTTCACAGGTTTTACTTGGTCAAATACCTAGCTTTTAGGATATAAATTAACTATATACATGAAAGACTACTTGCCTGTTCTATGTCGGGTTGTTGTCTCTATGACACATTCCCATTTCCATTCTCAATTTTACGAATAATTTTAACATTTCATGCTCTGATTGATTGATTGATTGTTGGTTGCTTAACGTCCAGTGATATTTCATGACGATTGATTGATTGATTGTTGGTTGCTTAACGTCCAGTGGCAAATATTTCATGCATATTCAGGACGAGAACAAGTTCACAATAAATACAATAGGTAGGTTTTGTAATAGAGGCGTCTGGGATTGAGGTCGGAGAAATTTAGACTGCCACGGGAAATGAGGGTATATTGGATAGGGACAGAAATTTAGCCTTGCAACAGGTCACCTACGGACCCCTCAAAGAGTTGTTGCAAGGGTTCTTAACGTGCAAAGAGCGTGGCACTCTCTTTACACGAGGCATCGGATTTAACGTCCCCATTCTGACCGGACGTGGCTGCAAATTTGTACATCCCGCACAGCCAAACGGACGCCCCACTTTAGCAAGGGTTTTACTGCCGGTCGGAGGAAGACCAATGGTGACCATACTTCTATACCCCAGTCACCCTTGGGGTTTTGATTGACTGGAATAGTTATCTGTAGACAAATGAAATGTATTTACTAAAAGTCAATGCTTCTGCACCAGCTAAATCTCACTTTCGGTTTGACGGTAAAATCCTTGAAATTCATATCCAATCTAATTACATACAAGTCTTTTATCAATTTTAAATTCAAAGACAATATATTGAAGCCAAACTGAAAATTAATCAAAATATCAGTGAAATGTCAATAGGAATCTTTTGTTGCCTGGTATGGCGTGTATTTAGAGTGGTTTTCTGTCTTATTACGGTTGAACACTTTTTCTTGAACTCCATATGAAAATCCCTATGATTATACATATGATTTCATCTACGAGCGCGTTTTGTCTGCTTATATTTTATGCTTGCTCTTTTTGTATGCCAAATTTTTTGGGTTATTTGCCTTCCGGCGAGTATTTTGGTGCCCGGGCGGTATAGCGATCATTCACCCAGAGTTATGTTCATCAGTATGCCTCCACTTTCTCTGGGATAACAAAATGTTGGAATTAAAGGTGGTTCGTCGAACGACCCTTTACCCTCAACTCTGCTTACAAATAGACATAGCCCCAAGGGTGACTGGGGAAACGAAATATGGTCACTTGGTCTTCTCCCGACCGACAGTAAAACGCTTGCCAAAGTGGGGCATCCGTTTGGCTGTGCGGGATGTATCAAGTTTGCAGTCACGTCCGGTCAGAATGGGGACGTTAAATCCGATGCCTCGTGTAAAGAGAGTGCCACGCTCTTTGCACGTTAAGAACCCTGCAACAACTCTTTGAGGGGTCCGTTGGTGGCCCGTGCACGGCAAAATTTCTGTCCCTATCCAATATACCCTCATTTTCCAGTGGCAGTCCAAATTTCCCCGACCATCATCACGGATGGCCTCTATTATGACAAGACCTACCTATTGTATTTATTGTTAACTTGAACATGCATGAAATATTTGCCACTGGACGTTAAGCAACCAACAATCAATCAAATAGACATATATTAAGATTCAGGAACTTAACAAATAAATTTAATGCAAACTTCAATTCATAAAAGTTATTTTTACAGCTGGTAATTCACGTATTTGACTTATTATTCAGTAGGGTATTATGTCCCTAATTTCAAGAATCGATCTAAAGGATTCAAATGTAAGTCTTCGACTGAAAAAGTCTTTTCTGGTAAAAGCTGCTTTAAAATAAAATGAATAGATTTTAATGAGTGGGCAAAGCTTTAATAAATACAATCATCATTTTTAGCTCACATGACTCGAAGAGTCAAAAGAGGACGAAAGATACCAGAGGGACAGTCAAACTCATAGATCGAAAACAAACTGACAACGCCATGGCCAAAAATAAAAGACAAACAGACAAATAATAGTACAGATGACACAACATAGAAAACTAAAGACTAAGTAACACGAACCCCACCAAAAACTGGGGTGATCTCAGGTGCTCCGGAAGGGTAAGCAGATCCTGCTCCACATGTGGCACCCGTCGTGTTGCTTATGTTATTACAAATCCGGTAAATAGTATAATTCGGTAAGTCACATTCGTGAAAAGGGAAGGGTATTATAGTTAAGACATAAGGAACATATCCGATATCATCTGTGAAACGGTTATTCCATAACGGTCAACCAACTCGTGATGGCGAGAGAGCTTTTCTCATCACTTGGCGTCCGTCGTCGTTAACTATTACAAATATATTCTCTTTTGTAAAATAACTTAACAAAATCCTCTCTTTTGTTAAATTGTTTGTCAGGTCAAGTTGAATCTGTCCTGAAATTTTCCGACTAATCGGACAACCCAACCGTATCTGACCAGAAGGACATGACATGACATGAATGTCCAAAACCTCAGGGAAAAGCTGGTTGTCTTGTCATGTGAGGATTACCTCTACAATAAGTTCATATCGTTTGACAATGATTCAACTGTTGTGGGAAAAAATAAAAAAGATAGTATATTGCAAGATTGATATAAACAATAAGGTTTGCTTTTTCACCTTGAGGCTCGCCGAGCGTTTTAAATGTTATAATTTTAACTGTCGAGTGGATATTTATCGTACAACACGTAATGGTGTGGTGGAATCTGTTTCTCTGAGACTTTTCAGACGATATACAATAGGTAATTTCCATCCTTCTTTTAGAGCGACCTGCAAAAGATGTGTTATATGTACGCGACGTAAACAGGCATGGTCGCCTTTTTCAAAACGCCACACTAGATCGATCGATTGATTACCCGTGATGCAACACGCGAGCGCCATCTTGTAGGGCAAATAGAGCGAAGCGGTCATTCATCATGTCAACAAAGAAAATAAGCAAATCAACAGACGCCAAAGTGAAGATTTATCGTGATGGCCGAGATACAATCACCAAAGCCAGGTACCTTGATAAACTGAATGGAATCGGGGATAAAGACTCATATGAGATTAAAAACGTGAGTTTTCTGCAGTTAACACTCATGCATACACACTTAATGAACTGAAAGCATATAAATCTTTACAGGGATACAATGAAAATAAAATTGGTAAACTAATATGGGGATGTGGCAAATTCATGCCTTGTCAAGTGTAATGAATTCACCCATCCATTCAATTTTCTCAAAGCTCCTCAATCCTAATGTGAGAAGCGATTTTAACAAGCCACTTCTACCTAGATTCAGCACAGATGAAAGAGAATAGCAACTGTATATAGTATGTTGACAAGTTTATGAACAGACATAAATTGTATGATATATGAACTTATAATCTTTCAATCAGTTTAACTGAGGTCTTGAGCTGGCATGTCAGTAACTGGTAGTAGTCTGTTGTTATTTATGTATTATTGTCATTTTGTTTATTTTCTTTTGTTTCATATTCTAACATCGGACTCGGACTTCTCTTAAACTGAGTTTTACAGTGCGTGTTGTTGCGCGTTTGATTTTTCTACATTGGCTAGAGGTATAGGGGAGGTTGAGATCTCATTAAACATGATTAACCACGCCGCAATTTTGCGCCTGTCCTAAGTCAGGAGCCTCTGGCCTTTGTTAGTCTTGTATGATTTTTAATTTTAGTTTCTTGTGTATAATTAGAAGTTTAGTATGACGTCCATTATCACTGAACTAGTATACATATTTATTATGGGGCCAGCTGAAGGACACCTCTAGGTGCGGGAGTTTCTCGCTACATTGAAGACACATTGGTGGCCTTCGGCTGTTGTTTGCTCTTTAGTCGGGTTGTTGTCTCTTTGACACATTCCCAATTTCCATTCTCATTTTATTACAATAAATCTAGAAACAATCAGAAAAATCAGTACTTATTCATTTCTATGGAAGAACTTGTTAGCTAATAATAGGATAGACGGATGGCCTTTACGATATGGATAAACTAGAACTTTTGATATCTTTTTCTAATTTCGGGATGTTGGGATTTAAATTTCTTTAAATTCGGGACCTCGGGATTTCATGTTTTAGAGCCGGGACTTCGGGATCAGGAACCCTCCTACCCTCCTCATATAAGCAAGTTATATGATAAAGAAGGTAACTTGTTGTTCAATAAAACATTATTTAATTTTTAATGAGGTTATATCTCACATAGTTATAGGATGAACATTTTAAAAGAAAGAGTGTAATTGACATGCTCTTTTAAGATGGGAATCATAATTATCTTATAAGATTGATTGATTGTTGGTTGCTTAACGTCCAGTGGCAAATATTTCATGCATATTCAGGACGAGAACAAATTAACAACAAACACAATAGGTAGATTCTGTAAGAGGGCGTCCGGGATTAAGGTCGGAGAAATTTAGACTGCCACGGGAAATGAGGGTATATTGGATAGGGACAGAAATTTAGCCTTGCAACAGGTCACCTACGGACCCCTCAGAGTTGTTGCAGGGTTCTTAACGTGCAAAGAGCGTGGCACTCTCTTTACACGAGGCATCGGATCTAACGTCCCCATTCTGACCGGACGTGGCTGCAAATTTGTACATCCCGCACAGCCAAACGGACGCCCCACTTTAGCAAGGGTTTTACTGCCGGTTGGAGGAAGACCAATGGTGACCATACTTCTATTCCCCAGTCACCCTTGGGGTATCTTATAAGATGTAATCTGTACAATCTGAAATCATGACTATAATGTTTAAGAAGTATTATTTTGATTGTTTTAATAATGTTCATATGGAATACTACTTTTAAGATTTAAAGATATGAGACTGACTTGAC
>JAASAO010002017.1:0-54127 GCA_017311375.1 Mytilus coruscus
CCTCAAAATTCACGAGTCTTCCTAAATTGAGGTAAATTGTATGGCTTTCCAAATACCGTTTCGATTCCTAACATCACAGATGAGACATTAATTTTTCGAAATCCGGATATGGTGTACAAAACCTTTGCACCATTTGTTTGCGGTATACCATCTTTTCCGCAAGTTTATTGTTTTCTGTTTAGTATTAAATTTATAATTAAGATCCATTTATTACATCGGTGATCCGTTTATTTGGCAATCGCCAATGGCAGTCAGCAGGGTTTAACATTTGTTGTTCGACCTGTTAGTCAAGTGCGTTTTGTTAAAATATACTTTTCACTTTTTGGTCTTTTGGAAACTGTTGTTTGTGCTGTATTTAGACCCTCTAACACGAAATTTGATTTGCATGCACACGTATAAAATTGCGGTTTTATCCAACGCAATCATAGGTTTGAACGTTGTTTTCAATTTAGACTTGTTCATATATATATATATATATAAGGTAGAGTGACGAAAAACATAGGAGCAAGAAAAATAACATGAATAAGGAAAAGCAGTAAAAATACGAAAATTCAAAACAATCCCAAATATTCTACTTAAAGAGGCCTTACCCCAAAATAAATATTACAATAACATGAATATATAATAAAAGAAATGAAAACAACACTTCATAAATTTCATGCGTCATAAGCTCTTTTCTAGATTTACTTTTACCCAGAACGCTCAAAGTAGAATATTTGAAAGCCAAGTATGTATAAGAACCCAAACATTTGAAGACCAAAAGGCCCTAAAAATGACAAATCCAACCAATGTCAGCTTTGCCTGATAGAGTTAAAACCTTAGTTTTTTAAATTTATAAATTGACAATTTTAAATGATTGATTCGTGGCTGCCTAACGTCAAGTGGCAAATCTTTCATTCATGTTTCAGACGAGAACCAATTTACAATGAATCCTGTAACAGAGGTCGTTCGGGATGAAGGTCGGGAAATGTCGGCTGTTACTGAAAATTAGAGTATATTGGATATGGACAGAAATTTTACCTGGCAACAGGCCACCTACGTTAAAGAGCTGTTGCAAGGATTCTTAAGGTGCAGTGAAAGTGTCACTCTACACGCCTAATTTGACCGGAAGTGGCTGTGTACTTGAACATCCTGTACAGCCAAGCGGACGCCCCACTTTGGCAAGGGTTTAACTGCCGATCGGAAGAGGACCTAAGTGACCATATTTCTATTCCGAGTCCAACTTTGAGGTTAACAATTTTAGAAAGGTTTATTATAAATCATATCAGTACTGGCTACTGACCAGACGAATAACTAGGGACTTATAAAAACGTTTTTATAAACAACGAAATAAATAATCTGTAAGCTTTAAAACGATCCTTTGAAATAAAAAAAAAAAACGAAATGTGCATATAACATGCGTACACCTCACTTATACGATTCTTATAATTTCTGATGGAAACAAAGACCCGTGGATTAAATCTTACCCAAATTTTCAAAAATGAAAAGTTTGCCATATAAAAAAAAAAAAATTGCAAAAAATACGTAAAAAAATGTTTGCAAATAAAAATTTTGAAAAAAAATGAAATTCCAAAATTTAAAAAAATATTATTTTCAAATTTTCGAAAAGAAAGGAAAAATCTTAAAAGGTAATATTTGACAATGGGCAGCAACATGGGTTGCGATAATGCCGTGGAAGTTCTTCATAAGCATTTTTCAATTTTACACCCAGTTATGAAAAATGAGGAAAGGGAGGCTTCATAAGAAATAAATACGTTATTTTGATATAATTAGGTGCGCCTCAGGGTTTATGAATTTTCTACACCAGTGTAAAATTCTGTACAACCCTGATTACACCAAGAAAACTAATACTATCACTAAGACAAACAGAAAATGAAACATTTAGGATGTGTTTTCTGCTAAAAAAACACATGTAATCGCTTTACATTCTATGAGTATGTACGACTCAGTCCAATACGTCTGAGCTCACATAAAATTGTTTACATCACTAAATATTTACGGTATGAAATTTATATCAGTACACTTTCATGGAGATATCTGAATACAAATGAACGATGACTTTATATGAAATGTACGTGTTAATACAGAATTATCAAACTGGTTTAATGCATTGTTCCGTGCTTTGAAAATTACTTTATTTGAACCTTTTATTGTTTTCAAACGTAAATGCACTGACATAGTATATCAAAGCCATAGGAAGTTTTTTTTTTTTTTTTTCATACGGTAAAACAAGCACGTACTGAAAAACACGGACTGCCCCGAGAAATCAAGGACATATAAAATGAATTTACTCTACAAGATGTACTTTCTCAATTTTATTTGAAATGCAAAAACAAGAATTTTGAAAATTGTCTGTGTATCTAAGTATATATAGATTCCAAGTAAGCATTTCCGTTGACATTTGCATTGGTATGTGTATATAAATGGCTTTAATCTATATTTTAAAATAAAGCGATGTAAAGCTAAATTAAAACAAATGAAACAAAATAAGGTAAGGTTGATAATAATTTTTTTAGCACAAATACTTATTTACATTCTTTGATATTAAATATAACGTTCTGGCATCATTTTTAACGTTTCTCCAGAGAAGAAGTCTGTTTGTTTACATTTTTGATCATATTCACCCGAAAACCGTGGTCACACTAAAAATCATTGTAAAACACGATTCAAGCCGGGCACTATACCTACCGTGATAATGTACGACCAAGTTTATGTTGTAATAATCGTAACCCGTAACCATAATTTTGCTCTCTTTTCCTCTATTGTGACACTATTGAATGCCACTTGTCAACGTATTGTTAATTTCAATGAGTAACTCAACGGATGTCACTTGTGGAGCAGGAGCTACTCACTACTTTGGAGCAACTAATTTTGACCAAGGTGGATGTTTTTTGATTTTATAATTATGTAATGTTTTGTTTTTATTCGTTGTTATTGTTTGTTTTTATCTTTTTTTGTGGCTATAATGCTGGTCGTTTAAATTGCTTATTGATTTAAAGAAACAGAATGACTCTTTATTGTCATTTCATTTTCAGAAACAACACATTACCCATATAGCTGCCAATAATAAAAAATAGAGTTAGACTACATGTGCATATTGTGTAAAACGAACTTTAATGCCAATTATTTCTCTTATTGTAGCGTGAAGGGTGTCTTCACATTGCTCGAACATGTATTTCCTTACTTTTGGCATGCAGGTAGGTTGATTATATAGAGTAATGAAGTACTAAGGTATAATTCTGACAAATAAGTGATTCTTCATTCAGTTATGTAAGTCAAAATAGGTTACGCATATAGGTGTATGTTGAAGTGATACCACAATACAAATACAAAATTATTCGCATTTGGATGCATAACAAGTTTATCAGTATACACGTAAGCACTGAGTCTAAAATACATCGGCAAAACATGTTGGAACTCGATAGTATATATTAACCAGTATGGTGACGGACCACTAACGGACAGATAAAAGGTTGGAATTCTATTAACTTTTTTTGCTATTTTTATGAAATTGTAGAATATAAATACATATAATTATTTTGTATGCAGTATCCATTTTCTACAATAGTTCTTAATTAAAGGAGGAATAAGTCAAAATGGTGCACAAGTGATTAATCTTGCAATCTCCAAGTGTATATCTGTTCGCACGTTTCCTCTCGCAATTTCATGAAAATTAAAACAAAATTGAGATAATGGTCACAATAAAACATAGTGATATGATTATTTATATTCTACAATTTCATAGAAATAGTTTCTATCTCCGAAGTTGGCCCGTCATCGTTCTGGACATTAGATACTATCGACTTCAAACATTTTGTCGGTGTAGTTTTGGCACATTCGTGGTAAGAACAATTAGTATAACACAAATAATACTAATTTAACATTTACAAAAAGTATTCGCAGTTTGTATCATAGATTAACATGATCATTTGTTTATGTTTTTGTTGTTGTATTTTAGTGATTTATTTAGAAAACAGTTTTTTCATAAGGTCTTAGTACTTTCTTTTATATTTTTGGATACTTTTATTTGGGTCGCAGTTTCATGATTAATAGTAATATGATACAAAATGCGACCTAACACGGAATAGGCTCCATTCCTAAGATCACGAACAATAGACTGCGAAAGAAATTGTAGCAGAAAATAGCTAATATTTGCGTGCATATATGTAAAGACGGATTATATAATATGAACACCATACATATCATACATAGGAAATATCTGAATAAGATTTATCGTGTTATACAGATTAAAGGAAAGGATATTTGTAATATATGTATCACGTTTAACCACCAACAATTATCCAACAAGATATTATTCTCAAGCAACATATTCATTTGTTCGGGTATCGACAAATCATACTGTCTGACCATCCATACATAGTTTCTGCTCCCCTTCTTGACTTTTACCTTTTACTTTTTTAATTGAAGACAAAAGAATCTTAGACATATCAATAACTGTTGTTTAGTAATAATTTCAAGATGGCGTGTATATCTACTGACAATAATAGCTTCAAATTGATACAGGCATGCATATCAAACGTGTTTAAGATACACATCAATTGACAAATAAGAAAATAAATAACCAAAATTATTTGATAATTTCTAAAATAACAATCCTTAAAATCAACAAAGATTAAACATGATGCAAAGCTTTCCTGGTTGACATTTTTCGAACTGTCAGTTATGCTATTTCAATATTTGTGTATGAAAATCTTTAAATCATGAAATTCATAACGTTACTGTTCGAGTTACATAACGAACTACATAATAAAATTTTAGACGATAAATGCAGGATAGTGTCGACTACGTAAAATTGGTTTTAAAGACTTAAAGGCAAGATGTTCACATCATACATATCATGTCTATCAACTAATGGTCATTTCATTGTTCTTTCAGATTATGTCATTATGGATGATACATTTATCTGATGCAAGGTACAGCTTACTGTGTCCTGTTCAATCACACTGAAACATAGAGCAAACACATTTTGTACTTCTATCGGCAGTTACTTCTGTGTGTATGATCAGAATGGACGTAAATTTATTGAATTTTGTAGCAAGAAAGCAGAAACCGAAAAAAAAGGTAATACCTTCACTCACGTTCTAAATATGTAAATGATCCCGAATAACACATGGAACAATTTTAACAGTTTAAATATAAAAGAACACTGACTATTCATGATGACAATAATTGTATTATTTAAGGTCAAGTTACGGTAACTGACCAAATGTAGTGGATTCGAGGAATACTGCGACGTTCTATACGAGTTACGTTTAATAAATGTTTCATTACAAAATATTTCGTCGGGGCAGCGTTAGCTTTCTTAGAAAATCTTTTATGGACAATGAGCGTCAAAAGTATGGCGATGATTATATACTAGATGATTTTCAAAATACAAAATCAAGCAGGCGTAAAGGATGTTATGTTGATAGTACAACTGGCAATCTGGCAAATCGGTTCGAAGATAATTAAAGGTTGTAACAATAGTAGCATATATCCCACCCTACCCATTAAGGTACAGTATTCGACAATCGATTGATTCGACAAGAGTTGATTTTTCCTTCAGGTTTTAATTCAATTCAATTAAAAGAATGAATTGAATAGACACATTAACGATCGATTTATTCAACAAATCTTTAATGATAGATACGATCGATAACGATTGAACATTGTTTGTCGATTCAATCAACTCAATTTATTAATGATGGAGACTCGATCGTAACGATTGATACGATCGATAACGATTGAACATTGTTTGTCGTTTTATTAAGCTCAATGCATATGTGTTATGACGAAGACTCGATCGTAACGATCGATACGATAGATAACGATTGAACGTCATATGTCGAATCAATCAACTCAATGTGTTTTGATGAAGACTCGATCGTAACGATCGATACGATCGATAACGATTGAACGTCATATGTCGAAACAATCAATTCAATGTGTTTTGATGAAGACTCGATCGTAACGATCGATACGATCGATAACGATTGAACGTCATATATCGAATCAATCAACTCAATTTGTTTATGGTAACTATTTAATAAATTTTATTAATAAAGATTAAACAAAATAAGTTGTATTACTGTATTTCCCACTTCAGCACTGATGGAGATAAACTCTATGAAAATAATATATGTCAGAATTGGTACGGAGATATTAGTATAGTGAACATAAAATGTACACACAATTGAAAAATATACAAAGTTTAAGTATAGGAATTTGCTGTTTCAAAGACTTTTAACACTGATAAAACATTTTAACATTAATTCAAGTTTGAAGAAGGTTCATAGCACCAGTTTCAGGAGAGAAAAATATGTATGTGACAAAATGTGTATTGTAGTAGCCAGTTTATGACAGTAGTATATATAGAACATCAAAATGAAGAAACTGAAATGAGTAAACCAACATGAAAATTATTTTAAAAAATATTATCAAATGAATATTAAAGGAAAGAGAGTTCAATGTGCCTGCATGTGCTGTAGTATGTAAAGATATGCCGGCTTAATTGCGCCTATACAACTTTTTATAGCTGTATTAAATATAAGCCATCTGGCGTCGTAGACTGTGTTGATGTGCCTCCTAGCGCGTAGGCTGTGTCAATTTATCGCCTAGCACCGAAGTCTATGTTATTGTGTCAGACTAATGTTAGGGTTACAGTTAGGGTGACAGTAAGACTGTAATAAATACGGCTTCTAGCGCCGTAGGCTGTGTCAATATAAATGGGTTAACATGTGGCTATGTTATTGTATCAGACTTAGATTAGGGTTAAAGTTAGAGTAATAGTAAGACTGTATTAAATATGCCTTCTAGCGCTGTAGGCTGTGTCAATATGCCTTATAGCGCCGTAGGCTGTTTAAATATGCCTTATAGCGCCGTAGGCTGTGTCAATACGCCTAGCGCCTTATGCGTATGTTATTGTATTAGACTAAGGTTAGGGCTAGAGTTTGGGTAATAGTAAATCTGTGTTGATTATTCCTCTTAGGCCGTAGTCTTTGTCAATATTTCGCCTAGCGCCGTAGTCTGTGTCAATATGCCGCCTAACGTCGTAGGCTATGTTATTGTGTCATACTAAGGCTAGGGTTAGAGTTGGGGTAATAAAAGACTGTATTGAATATGTCATCTAGCGCCGTAGACTGTGTTGATGTGCCTTCTAGTGCCATAGGCTGTGTATATGCCGCCTAGCGCCGTAGGCTATGTAATGTATCTAACTGTGTTTAGGGTTAGAGTTATGGTAATAGTAAGACTAATAAATATGCCATCTTGCGCCGTAGACTGTGTTGATGTTCCTTCTAGTGCTGTAGGCTATGTCTATATGTCGCCGAGGGCACCGTAGGGTATGCTATTGTGTTAGACTTAGGTTAGGTTAGATTTAGGTTATAGTAAGACTGTAATGAATATGCCTTCTAGCGCCGTAGGCTGTGTCAATATGCCACCTAGTGCCGTAGGCTATTTTATTGTGTCATACTTAGGTAAGGGTTAAAGTTAAGATAATAGTAAGACTGTATTGAATGTATGTCATCTAGCGCTGTAGACTGTGTGTTGATGTGCCTTCTAGCTCCGTAGGCTGTGTCTTTATGCCACCTAGCGCCGTAGGCTGTGTAATTGTGTCAGACTTAGGTTAGGGTTAGAATTAGGAAACAGTAAGACTGTAATAAATATGCAATCTACCGCCGTAGACTTGTTGATTTGCCTTCTAGCGCCGTAGGCTATGTCAATATGCAACCTAGCGCAGTATGCTTTGTTCTTGTGACAGAATTAGGTTAGGAAAGAGTGAAGGCTGTAAACATGTAATAAAAATGATTAGACTGCATGCTCCGTTGATTGTGTCAATATACCTCCAAGCACCGTATCTTCATTGTTGTGTGCTTGAGTTAATAGTATAGTAGAGTTAAAACTAGAGTTAGAGTTAGGGTTAGACTGCACTGAATGTGCAATTTAGTGCCGTTAGCTGTGTCAATGTGCCATCCAGCAATGTGTGCTTTGTCCATGTCACATCTAGCTCCACTGGCCGTGTTAATGTGCCATACAGCACCGTAGTCTGCATCAATGTGCCATATAGCGCTGTGAACAATTTACAGAGTTGATTAATCTTATACCATATTTTTAATATGGAGAAACAGCAGATAGAGTTTATTATATGGATCAATCGTGGCACAATTGTATAATTGAGTACTTGCCAATTATAGATCCATGTATGTACACAAAAAAAAAAAATAGAATATAAATATTTAGATAATTCTTGGATAACAATTAACTGTAAATATACATGATGTTGTGGTTTTATTTTGCATATTTGTTATTTATACTTTTATACAAATAAGTGCATGTGATATGATTGCCAATTAGACACCTCTCAAACAAGAAGCCAGAATGTAAACAACTGCTTTTTATTATCAAAATATTTACACATAAACTGGTGTTGAACCATAATAATAAATACATACAGCTGACTGGGTTGACAATTTGGATAAACCATGGCACAATTGTGTCGATTGAATACTATCGAAACGTTCGTCCTCCATACTTGCCAACAAAAAGATACAGTTGATTGAGATTACTATATTACTCACAGTGGCACACTAGCGCTCATTAAATACCATCGATACTATCGCGCTTCATGTATAAAACGAATATACAGTAGCTACTAGTATATTGATTGTATTGATCAATCTTTGGACAAATGTATTTATAAAATTGGTACCATCGTGCAAGGTTCATTATATTTTATAGAGTTGATTGAGTTGGACATATTTATTAACTGTGGCTTATTTATTAACTGTGGCTTAAACGAAACGCTTGCATATCTATTAAAATACAGAGTTGACTGAGTTGACCATATTTATCAACCGTGGCATAATCGTATTGATTTAATACGATTTATACTTTCGTGATTAGTTTATAATATTAATGAGGAGTTGACTGAGTTGATTATATTGATCAACTGTGGCACAATCGTAACGATTGAATACGATCAATACGATCGTGCAACGTTTAAAATGTAAAAATAGAGTTGATTGAGTTGATTATATTGATCAACTGTGGCACAATCGTAACGATTGAATACGATTGATACGATCGTGCAACGTTTAGAATATGAAAATAGAGTTGACTGAGTTGATTATATTGATCAACTGTGGCACAATCGTAACGATTGAATACGATCGATACGATCGTGCAACGTTTAGAATATGAAAATAGAGTTGACTGAGTTGATTATATTGATCAACTGTGGCACAATCGTAACGATTGAATACGATCGATACGATCGTGCAACGTTTAAAATATGAAAATAAAGTTGACTGAGTTGATTATATTGATCAACTGTGGCACAATCGTAACGATTGAATACGATCGATACGATCGTGCAACGTTTAAAATATGAAAATAAAGTTGACTGAGTTGATTATATTGATCAACTGTGGCACAATCGTAACGATTGACTAAGATCGATACGATCGTGCAACGTTAAGAATATGAAAATAGGGTTGACTGAGTTGATTATATTGATCAACTGTGGCACAATCGTAACGATTGAATACGATCGATATGATCGTGCAACGTTTAAAATGTAAAAATAGAGTTGACTGAGTTGATTATATTGATCAACTGTGGCACAATCGTAACGATTGAATACGATCGATACGATCGTGCAGGGTTTGAAAAAGAATAGAGTTGACTTAGTTGATTATATTGGACAACTGTGGCACAATCGTAACGATTGAATACGATCGATACGATCGTGCAGAGTTTGAAAAAAATAGAATTGATTATATTAATAGCACAGTTGACTGAGTTGATATATCCTGACATGAATGAAGTATGTTAATTTGGTACAACAATTGATTGAATCGACAAACTGATACGATCGAGTACAGTTGACAAGATAATTATACTACAAAATAAAATATGTCGAATCAATCGATTGTCGAATACTGTACCATACTCACCCTACCCCACCTTTTGTTTTCGAAAACTCTAGCACTAGAAACCAAATCGTCTTGGTAGGATTTAAAAGGCTTACACAAAGCAATAGACACTGGTCCGCAACTAAGGAGAGGATGCAACTGTTTTTATTTAAGCACTTTACTTAGTCTCTGGGGTTAAAACTCCGAAAAGAGAACAACATTAAGGAATGACAATTGGCTTCAGACTTCACCGGAAACAATGAGAATACTTATGTTTGAGAAAAACAAAAACAAAAACAAAAAAAAAAACCAAAAACACAGAAATTGTATTGCCAGACAAAAGACAAAAACAATTATTCTAAATAGTTCGTTAAAAGTTGTTGAAAATAATCTGCTTATTCGTGATAAAATGTCATGGAAAAAGTATCCTCCTTTTAGTCAACTTAGTTGATACAATAATTACTACAAACTGAGTTGTATTTTCATACACCATGACAATTCATTTTCATCATGCTTCATGCAGTTAAAGTAAAAAAAATAATTGTAACTGAGTAATGATTTCTAAAGTTTATATCTAAATTCATAAGTGAGTTTTATTTCACACTATACATGAGTCGTATTGTTTATTTATTAAACATGAACGCATCAGAGATAAAATTTATCCCATCTTAGTTTGATCAGTTAAAGAGGATGCAAATCTTGCAGAGAAACATTTTTGGTACATTTGCCGATGTATAAATTGTATATGCAAGTCTATTCGTGTGCAAAATTTAAAACAATTCTATGGACTGGCCATTTACTAAAGTTTTAATATTTTCTAAATTGTACTTACAAATCATATTCAGGCCTCCAAAAGATACACGAAAAGTCCTTGATTTTAGTTTTTTATTACCCAATGCTAGAAAAACGAAAAGTTTTAATAAATTTGTGTTTAAATTTTAGGATTTAAAGTTATAGTTCGCGGATCAATAGACGGGGACCCTTGTGAAAGGAATTTCTACCAACCTTTAAATTCAACTCTTCTGGGAACAGTGGCTATGTTTATAAAAAATCTCCATGCACTGAAGAGGGACAAGTAATTTATAGGAATGGAAATTCCACAACTGATAGTTTATGCCGCTGTGATGATACGAAAGGTTATGATTTTATTCACCGACCACAACATCGATGTTATTGTGTACCATCTAAAGAAGATTGTTCCTGTTATTTTAAGAAATGTTCTCCTAATGAATTTTTATCACAAGGTATGTAAGTTAATGTAATGCTTTATATTGATTTTACATTTTCACTCATGGTTTAGAATCTTTATAGTATTATCCGATATTTCCTTTAGAATCATTTCTTTCTTACAATAAACAATTGAGATTTCGAAATATCAAAACGCCTTATAGTTGTAGGGTTGCCGGAAACATGTTCTTCAATTTAACAAAGTCTGATCAATGGCAAAATCTACGCAACAAAGTGTTATTGGACCTACAAGGTATTCAATTGCATGCTGATTTTATTTATGTTAGGTACTGTTGGAAAAGTTTTCTAATATATAAATGGTTCCGGAGGCTTTGTCAAATGTATAATGAAGTTTGGGTCAATCATTGCTTTTTATTTTATTAATTTAGGAATGCATCGATAAACTTGTCTTTATTATTTGAATAATGTTTAACAAACATAATGTTAGATCGGACTTTACCTTTAGATTATGAGTGTCTGAATTTAAAACATGGGAAAGAAACGTTGAATGTTCACCAGTCATGTGAGTTTTTTTTTTATTTTTGCAGTGAAAACACGCATAGGTCACTAAAGGTTATCAATGTCATTCTCAGTAACCTTCCTCCTCTCTCAGGTTTTATCAGAAATTATCAAATTTTACGATGCCATATTTTTAACAAAGTGTGAATTTGCACAGCTTAATGTACTTTCTTCCTTGAATGGTTTGTTAAGGTTCCCATTATCCAAATATGGAGTTTCATGTGATATATTGTTCCACCAAACCATAATTGGCATCTTCTGCAAGCGCAAATAAAACTAACCAAACTTGCCTACAATCTGGTACTGATAAACTTTGTTTTAAATACATAAATAAAGCGCACACTACTTATTTTCCAAAATGAATGATATAGACATGTCATCCCAATAATGCCCTTTCACATTATGCATTATATCAAAGTTAGTTTAACTTTAAATTATAATAAATATATAGTGATAAACACATGCAATGTTCTGATTAAAATCACTCAACCGGATCGAAAGTCAAACTTCAATTTAAACTTCTAATGCTATATGTGTATATCGAATATCTAAGCAATTGTTTCAGGCATTACAGAAGAGGAAACACTGGATTTTCAAACAATGTTTTTAAATTTATCAAAACAGAAAATTATCCTGTTTATTATCGTGTCTTTATGTTCAGTTCATTCCGGGTACAAGGTAGATTTTAAAACAATCTCTGTGAACTAATTTCAATTTGTTTATTTAGAGTTTGGGATATGAATGACCAACTTTAACAAAAGTACGATAGCTTTTGTTCTTATTCTTTTTTTTTTTTTTGTTACGTAGTCTTACGTTGCCTGTATGCCTGGTATATTCTAGTTTTACTAGAACTCTGTCTGATACTGATATATGTTCAAAAGTATACATCACTTGTGTTACACAATGTATATACGAAATAGATTGTTCTTCCCCGATTGGCCCTTCTTACGGTGTGTATACTTAATTTTTTTTTTTTACTTTTCACAACTTGTTCGCTATAATTGGTTTATTATTTGTTCAGGGATTTCGTTACCACGCATGAATTTAAACCTTTACTAAAATCTGTCATAGAGATATAGATTTGATAAGAAAATTTGGCTGTACCTTTCTAGAATTCAATTAAAACGAGATATCGAATCCTAATTTTAAAGTGATGATTCTTAGAAAGCTCGTAAATTATCCGTGATTCATGTTAGCTCAAGGCCTGCGTTTTCCGGACTGTTTATGACGTTGTCTTTACATTAAATCCGTAGGATGTGTACTGATCGACGCAATGGTCTGAAATAAATAAAGTGAGGCATAAGTTGAAACTATGATGTGAACGTTATGTCGAGAAGTCATTAAAACTAACTTTACTCTTGCAGAACAGGATGTATTTGTTAGTAGTAATTGGATTTTAGTAACTGTGATACTCTTATTGCGGTGCTTTGTGTCTATTGTCTATGTGCTAGTGGTTTTGTGCAACCTACCGATTTTTAAAATTAACTTACAATTGATGTTTACAGTTGTTCTTATGTTGTGCTGTTACACCACTGTCCAAGGTTAGCAGAGGGTTGATTGCACTTTATTTGCCTGTCCCAAATCAAGACCGTGTAGTACAGTGATTGTCGTTGGTTTCTGTCTGTCATGTCAGTCAAAGTTGTTTCTCTTAGATTGTTTTGTTATAAATTTTGCGCTGCAAGGATATACAAAAAGGGCGAATCGTACCACAGATACATTCAAAATTATAAATTCGATGAAAATCTAACAACATGGTTAAAAAGGAAAACGACACACAACAGAAGATATGCAATCCGTATATCTAAATATACGCCCACGATAGGTCCGTATGTGGAAATTACAATGATTAAACCAAGATAGGCACTTACATGTCACTCTTTAAGAATATACTAATTGTATCGCCGTTGCCTTAGCTTACATGTAGTTTCCTATTTTAACGAATTCCGCATTTCTTTTTTCCTGCGACCGTCATTATTTCTTTGTCTTCTTTTCCATTGGTTAGATCTAGTTCATATAATCGCCGTTTTAGGTGAATCTCTTTGATGCAGTCTTTTTCTGCATGGGAATAAAATATAAAATATCTATCGCATTAAAATATCTCATTTATGTGATTGTGAAGAGAAATCACTGTAGTATCGGCTTGAGAAAAGTTAAATAACAAAAACACCGAACTTTTGTCATATGTACACAACTTCCACCACAGACGTCTATTTCATCTGGGTAATGTACAAACTTGGTTCCAAGTGTATTTGATTTAACAGAACAAACTATGATTTCATAGAATGTAACATAACAAATAAACCCGACTCGACAGTTATATGATTTTATACAAAACCAGTTAGTCAAAATTCAAAATCAAAGGCTGACATTCGACGTAGATAACAACTACAATACTTTGACCTTAAAGTTAAAGAAAATAATATTAACTGTTTATCCTAGCTGTACATATGTGCGATTAATTTTAAGCTTTATTACTATTGGTTATTTGAGAATATTTGGAGATCTTAGCAATGCTTGCTGATCCTTTTTTATTTGTGTGTTATATACATGTACTAATAGTTCAGTAAGGTATATTTAAACAGCTGTAGTTGTTATTTCATTATCCTTTCTTGTATGATTTTGAAGATAATTTCCTTTAATTTCGATAAAGCCTAGATGAAACAAACCAGTTATCACGCATAAACTGCTTTTCTAATTACTATTCATGTGGAACGCTTACAACCTAGCTGTGTAAGACCCAAAATGTATACACAAAAAGCTGCATGTAAATATTACTCACACGTTTTATAGTCGATTGCTTACGTCTAGGGTCATGCAAATTTAAGATGATAATATCCAGTTATAACCACTGAAATTTAGATTACAATTATGATTTCGGGAAATATATGACGGTCTATATCAGACATTCTCCATTAGATAACTAAAGGTTATAGGTGACTAACACACTACAATAAACATATGCATAGTCTGAATTTATTCTAAAAACTTAGATCAGCAAAATAAAGCTTCCGTTAGTCAAATATTGCCTTTCATCGTCGGCTTCGTCTAGGGTTGTAAATAGCCTAACAAGATTTATGATGACATGTGGAGCCAGTTCAAATTCTTGAACATCACCCTTTATAAGTCGTCAGGAATTATTATCAAATCATCATATGTTAACACGCATGTACTTCTACTTTTAAATCTAACTATGTCTAAATATGTGACAATTTGTTGGGTCTTTGAATTCACACTGAGAATGTTTTTCTTTTGATTCGAACCTTTGTTTAGTTCTCATTTCTTTGTATTATAGTCAACTTGAAAATATCTTCAGCGCCAACTTGGTAATTAGATACGAAAAAAAAGGGTTGGAAGATAACCCAAGAAATATTGAAATATTTAAATATGCATCAATCGAAAACAGAAAGAGACAGGATTACATCATTACAAAAAAAAAAAAAAAAAAAACGAAAAGCAGATCCCAACACATGTGAATTCAACACTGACCAGGTTCCTGACTTTGAAGAATTAAACTAATATGTGGCATGTTTACTTATGCTTTATCTCTTAGAACACAACCGTCTAGCTTAATTTCATATATGAATCTTTCTGAAATGTGTGGGCATCTCACACAATGAAGTGATTAATATAAAATGCATTTTACACACTCCGATATACCACCAGGAAGGTCGCTGATTATACATCTATACATTTTAAAGTTTCATATAATAAAGTAAGATAGTTGTAGAAATTATGCAAGAATCACGATAACTGATTAATTAAATGAAATTAAAAGTCATGACAAACATCATGTAAGTGGAAAAGCACTGACACCTGAGCTGATGAAACCACCCAGTGCTTGAAATAAAAACGCAACTTGATTAATCAGGTCGGGTCCGCTGAGTTTAAATCTAAAATTCTAAAACGTGTCTGAAATCTCGACAAGGACCTTAGTCAAAATCGTATAAAGTCCATTTTGAATTTATACATAAATATATTTCAGAATCGACGGCACGGAAGACACATCGACAGTCATATCAACCGACGGAGATATTAATCAAGAAGGAACAACTGGTAAATTAGAAAATACTGTAGTATACAGTCCTGTTTATGACTCAACTTTATCTTCCATTTTAATACAAATTGGTTTTATTTGTTCTTTATTCTTCTATGATTTAGTGCATTCGTATTTGCCTTTGCAGAAAAGGGATAGGTTCACAGACTGTCAATATTGGTCGTATCTCATAGGTTTAAAAAGATTAATTCTATCGGTTTGTTTTCAAATATTGTTTATAAGATGGTTTTGCCGAGATGGACAGAAAACAAGGCCGGGTATATAATCATGTGTTATAATATAAATGTATTTTCTTATTTATACATGAAATGAAGGACAAACAGCTATGAAAATCAATGCATCTAAAGTGCTTTTCTACATTAACCTTCGACAGAAACGATGAAACCAATATTGGAAAGTCAAGGATGTATAAATACCTGAATATTATTGGTTGATTGATTGATCATTGTTGTTTAGCGCCATTTGAAGCAATATTGGCTATCTCTTGGTGGTCATATTTTATTGATTGAGTCAAACGACCTGAATAAGTGATATATTAACAAAAGAGATTATAATGAAAGTAGGGCTCCAATTCTCTCAGGCAAAGTTGATCTGATTTCTCCCATCTTTTAAACCACCCTTTTGGTAATACTGCGTTACGTTTATAATTATTTAATCATCGCTTGCTTTTAAATTGTCGAGTATGAGCGATTCTGCTGACGAAGACATCACATGTTAAATTTATTCTGGTTATTCCCCTAGGAAATTGTTACTTTCGGTCATTTTATTTTACATAGAAGCTAGTATCCAATGCAATATCTTTAAGGGAAATGAGTGGAAAATTTTAAATGTATATCTAAGAACACTTCTTGCACCAAAATATTATTGTATACAAATAAACAAGATTAATGACTACTAATTACTTGAGAAACATCAGGAAACAAAATCTTAAATTATAAATGATTAAAATTGCAGATATATTTTCCTGGTGCGCATTGATAGTTACATTATTATGCTTTGCTGTTGTATGTGCATTTGTTTTCGGTAAGTACACGAAATAATATGAAGTAATCGTTCGATGTATGTTAATTGTCCTGCATTTTAACTACAAATCTGCTGAAGCATTGTCATTATTGACAGCAATGTTTTCTTATTGACGACTGCGTATTAAGACATAATTCAATCAAGAAGATGTGAAATTAAACATTTACATTTGTAATGCGATCATTTACAACACGTACAGTATAAAATGTTATTTCAATAGGTTTTTTGTCACTTTAGCAACATATAATGCCTGAGTTATTGCATGTATTGCCTGACGAATCTCTTCGTTCCTGTTGTATTAATATTAAGCAGATAACCATATAATACAAACTAGTCATAGATATAAGATATAAAGATTAAAATTGGTGAATGTTGTAATGACTGAAATTGACATGAATCATATGTGTCGGTAAGAAGAATAAAACAGTGATAAACTAAGATAAATTGTTTATTGAGCAATTGAAGATCCTCTTCATTTTAATTTTGTATGGTTGTAAGAAAAAAGAGATAAAATATGAAAACAACTTTTCTAATCTATGAAGTCTTTACCATGTTTACCGGTGCTAAATTTTAAATTGCTAGCCGATACAAAAACATGTATAGTTGCTGGTAGCTTTAATGAAACCGTGAAATACATTTGTGCAAGTAACCACCCTCGGCATCATATGAAAAGCAACTTTATACATGTTACACTGAAAACATATGGTTCCTATAACATTTTGACTGTCATAACGGAGATTATCTAATACTTCTGGTTTCAAAATATCTTTCCACTACCTTATAGTGCTTACTTTTCATTGTTTCATAAATATGTGTTTTATGTTGCTTTCTTTGATTTATGTGAGATTATTTGAAACTGGTTTAAACAATGTAACTTCCGATGTGCCATGATAGGTTACCATATATGATTTAGAAATAGATAGGCAAAATTATACTTCTTGTTACCTCATGGTTAAGGAGGCTATGGTTTGGCACCAGAAGTCATTATGGAACGCCACAGCTGCCTTATGATAACAATAATAAAATTATAAGGGATTGAAATATAACATGAAGCAAATTCTCTATACTTTAACGACATTTGACTATACTACTCTGTCAATTTGCTATATCACAAAGATAAATTTATATACTATAAACATGATAAAGACGTTTTGATATAACATGGAGTTACCTTTTCATAATATTCTGTGATTTTGCTTTGTCATGAAGATATTTTTATATATTATGAAGACATCTTGATATAAAAAAAAAGTAAAATCACAAAATACTGAACTCGAGGAAAATTCAAAACGGAAAGTCCCTAATCAAATGTCAAATCAAAAGCTCAAACACATCAAACAAATGGATAACAACTGTCATATTCCTGACTTGGTACAGGCATTTTCTTATGTAGAAAATGGAGGATTAAACCTGGTTTTATAGCTAACTAAACCTCTCACTTGTATGACAGTCGTATAAAATTCCATTATATTGACAACGATGTGTGAACAACATGCAACTACCTTTTCATACTGATTAGTCATTTTACTATACTTTTATGTGATATTGCTATATCAGAAAGATACATTGTATACTATAAAGTCATCTTAATATAACATTCAGCATTTTTTTCATCTTATTTTGTCACCTCACTTAACTATTATGCTAATATGTTATTACGATGAAATGGTGTATTATACAATTATCTCGATATAAAAATATAGCCACTTTTTCATACTATATAAAACAGAAGTTGTGGTATTATTGCCAATGAGACAACTCTCCAAAAGAGACCAATTTTACTGTAATTTTACAATCTTACGACGATAAGGTCGTATATTACAAAGACATCCTGATAACATGGAGCCACCTATGCTATTCTGACAGATTACTATTATGATACATTTTATACTATGAAAACATATTGATACCTAAATTCTCCTCGCCATGCTCGTTCGAATTTAAAACATTTCTTTACCAAAATCCTTGGTATAATAATTAAAACAAAACTCTAGGTATAAGTTTAGTTGCTCGCAGTAGCTTCGACATATCAAAGGAATAAATGAAATATGAATTAAATGCCAAGATTCAAAGATACTGCCATTTGTGATTGTATTTTATCTTTAATGTAACCATCTAAAGATCTATCGGATGTCCAACGACCGTGAGCTTTAAGTATTCCTCTGAAATACCAACAATGTCCTGCAGTACAAGCTCCACCATTTCTTAAACCATGTAGACCAAAGTTACTCTTATATACTCCTACAGATTCAAACGCTTCAAGCAAAATCTCTCGTGCCCTTGTATATGAAAGTGGAGAATTGTTGCTGCACAACTTATGAATACCTCGTGTTTTGAGATAAACATGCATGGGAAATATAATCTGAATCCAGCTCAACATTAGCTTACTGTAAATATTTTAACAACCACTTAATGGGACAAAGATCTCCTTCCGTTTTAGAAATAATAACTGAACTACCTCGCCTACAATTATCGGTTTTACTCTTTTCTAAAAGAAATAGAGATATAACTCTCAAACATTTTGTTCGATTTGATAGCAGCTAATTCACTGAACCTTAATAAACCTGAAAACCTAATAAACCTACCACACAAATTCTCATACTAGACAAATCATTATCTGTACCGTATTTTGATATACTCATTTTAAAATCTCTGGTGTGACGGGTTCTTTTTATTGATAGGCTTACTTAAAATTCGTTTACCACCTTTAGTAATCAAAGAAAGAAAGTAATCTGAACTAGGATTGTACTTAAAGTTTTTATCATGATGCCATTTAATTGAATAATAATTAGAATCCAAAACTGACACACTAATTTCTTGATGAATAAGCCCATATATATAAAGGAAATAATAGTTGATGTAGCTGATGAATACTGTAGAATGTACGAAAAACACCATTTCCGACATTTCTGAAAACAATATTTATCATTTGTAGTACTGGATTCAAAAGATTATATAATAGACGGCAAAACATCAATCACACTGGCTAATCTTGGATTATTGGCATAACCTTCAAACTGCTTCCGTTGAGGCTACAAATAGAAAAATAAAAGAAATGAAAATCAAAATTTTATAATAATATCTATAAACATATATCCAACTATACAACATCTTATGTCGCACTGCGCGACCAAATACATCGCTCCCAGCTATCTAATAAAATACATTACAACAGTTCAAACTCAACTGTTACTCATTTCACCCTGTGTGATCATAATCATCGCTCTGCGCGAAAATTAATACATTTCATATGAAATAACATCAACTAAAATCAACTAACAGTACCAACACATGACTGTCATGACTGTTAAAAGACTGTTTTGCTAAAATTCTCTTTTCATGTGATCCAGCCACAATATTCTCTAAAATCCTTAACAAAATTTTGATAATTGTCTTTAAAACGATTCTAGGCAGACTTTCATTTAGTACTAAACACCTTTGGCCTTACACATCTACATATGATTTATTGCCAGATTAACAGGAGGAACATCCCAATTATTAAATTTTGACCAATCATATGCAAATGCGTCTATGCCGGCCATATAAGAGAACTATATGAATCTCAAAATTCATACATTTTATGACGATTTTGTATAGATATATAGGAAAATAGTCACCTTTTAGCTTAAAGACGTATTTTCATTAAAAACAAATGATAGAAATTGCTCATATTTTAGAGATGAAGTACTTATATTGGGGTCAGAGGCAATTTAAGGATTTTTTCTACTTCTTATGACCAGTTGATCATGGAAACGGACTGTAAATGTTATAATTCAGGAAAAAAACAATTTTCACTAATGGAGAAGTTTGATATCAACAAATCTTTAGGAGTTTCAATGAGAATTTAATAAATTTTGAAGGGTAATTAAGTTCTATATACAGATGAGAAAGTTGATATAAGGGATTTCCCATTGTAAAACACGGACTTTTCCATTTCTCCATTTTTAAAATAGCACCAACATATTTCTTACAATTTCCATTAGAATTATTCGAAACTTTGCATGATTAATAATATAAGTAGCATGTTTAGATGTGCAAATAGCCTTTGTTTCTTTTATCAAATAGACTTTCGGACTGTCAATGGTAAAACAGGGACTTATATGGTGGGGGCCTCTGTGGAAATCATTTTTAAGATACAATATATGAATGAGAAGCTGCGACATACAGTACACATACCCTTTATATATATTTTTATTTGTTTAATATATATAGAAATATATACCCTATCATATAATTTATAACTAAAAGTAGAACTACAGCTTTAATGATTTCATAGAAAGATAAATAGATTTCAAACTGACTAATAGCAGATGCATTGATAACTTTGGTTTTAAATTCATCTTTGAAAATATGAGATCTGATAAGTTTCAGATACTTGTGATATAAACAACAACCTACTCATATTTTCCTTGTTAAATCTCAGCCTTCATTATTATTATGTATTATTTAACTTGAAAGAATTACCAACTCCACCCGACTTATCCTTACCACTCAATACAAAGTAAGCGTAAAGGACAAACAAAGGGGTCACAGAAGAAAAAAGTCACAAATTTGATATAAAATAAGATTCATTTTTACAATTCCACTGTTTAATAATATTTCATTTTTTTTGTGTCATTTTTTTCCTTCCTTCGTTAGGTTGCAATAAAAATAAAGTTTGTCTATTTTGTTAATGCTGTTCTCTTTTCTAGATCTATGAATATACAAGCAACTATTTAAAGTACTGTTATCAATTGATAATATGTATCAATAAAAGAACTAAAAAGCAGACAAAATGAAAGGTCCATGTCCTGGTTTTTCAGTTGTAACCCATCGAAAATGTGGCGGCAACGAATCAATCTACAATGTCCATACATTAAACATCGGTACCAAATTTTATTAAAATTTTGAAAATTAGCCTTTACAACTATACATGTATGTATTAAAGTTATGGAAAGAAAATTAAGGGTAAGCGGGCAAAATGTTTAATGTCACTACATGGATAAAACCAGGGATTCCAAATATGTGACAACATCTTTGTTTTTAAACAGAGCAGGAAACATCAATAATAACAATTGTTCCTTACTTAATACCACTTTAAATCATCAATTGGTATTCGCATCAGAAAAGTTTATAAAGATATATCACCATTTGTTCTAGTATGAATGACAAATTAACGTGTTAACTTTTAGCAGGTTTGTCATCAAAAACAAGACAAGTGCAAGATGAAATATGTATACATTCTTTATCTGGGATTTGCAGACAGGAACGAGCAGCTGCAATAAAAATAAAACCACATGCATAATTCCTCACGATGTTTTAGGTATGTATGTATAGATAATAATTCATTTTACAGATAACATCAACAAAAAGTCGCATAAATATTCTGAACATATATTGATTACTACACTTTAAGTACTGAATTCGAAGATGTTTTGAAAATTATTAACGACGAGCAAGTACAAAACTACGTGACACAATAATAATTTCAATATCATCCAGGTTTAACAAATGAAAAGTAGAATAGACCTCGATGATGTATTTATTTTTAATATGTTATGCCAATTTTGAATATTTGAGGAAATTCATAATATTAAATGATCCAATACCTCTTCAAAAAAAAAAAAAAAAAAAAAAACATTCAATGGAACATGATGTTATTTTACATTTTGTTTAAAACAGAACATTTTATTGGATAACGACAAATACAGCTAATCATTAAAGAATAAGTAATCCATGAATTCAAATATAAAAAGTTAAACGAGAGAATTAATTCACGTATGCGCGTATGATTTGTGAACCTTGAATGATCATTAAATGTTGATATGATCGACAACTTTCATAAAAAGGGAGGGGTTGCTGTTCATTGAAATTCCGTTCTTCGACATTTACATTTAAAAACAAAATAATCTCAAACTAGCAGATGATCATGGTGTTAAATTTAGCCTAAGCATAAAAATAATCATGCACAGCAAGAGCGGATCCAACCATATCAAAGAGGAGGTCAAACCCAGGATAAAAAGGGGAATGCCCCAATTCAAAATATTTATCGTCAAAAGGGGTTCCAACCCTGGGAACCCTAAGATAAGATAAGATAAGAAAACTTTATTTTGATTCGGCATAAGTTAAAGACACAACACAAGCTCTAAGGAGCTTTTGACCGAATATAAAAACATATACATAACATAAAAACAGTCTAATATGACATATAAAACAACCTGTAATACAAAGTTAATTCTCACATACATAGCAATAAAATTAAGCAACACATTTAAATTGAAATAAAACATGCTAGACCAGAGCAACCAAAAGCAACATAAATAATAAACATCTCAAGAATTATCTGCAAGCAGAACAGTGACATTCCAAATCGTTTCAGGACTGAACAAGACTTTTAAAATGTGAAAACTATTTTCAGTCCTGAAATGGTTTGGAAGGCTGTTCCATAAAGTAGTGGCAGCAAATTTTAAAGATTTTTACCGTAACGGGTTGACTTTACCTGTGGAACATCCAGAATATTTACATACCTGAAAGAATACACTCCCCTGGATCTGCCACTGGGCAGGTCAGTGGGTAACAATATTGACAAGCATGACAAGGGAGCTTCCTGTTGGACCTAGACTAATATATCTATAGGTGTCATAGTTTTAAATCGGATGGATATAATTTTACATTGTTTTTATGGAAAAGGAAAGCATTTGCTTGAAATGGTTTTACATCATTTTATTTGTACAATCAGAAGTCAAAGTTTAATCTTTATACACCATGTACACCAGTATCAAGTTATTTTTAGGAAGGAGTTATATTACTGCACTTTTGGTTCCTACTGTGACATATTAACATAAGCGTTGGCACACGAAATTTACTAGAAAGTGCACAAAACTTAAAAGTTGACTATTTTGAGCTAAAAATGGCACTTAGTTATATAAAAGATGCACATGTGTCTATTTCGGTTTGAAAATTTCCCACTAAAAGATATGTTTTTTATCCTAAACAGCTTAACTGAATTTCAAAATGAAGTTTGGTAGGAAAAATATAAAATTTTCCATTTGTCATTCATTATTTTGTCATATCTCATGATATTTCTTAACAATTTCTCTTTCTGAAAGGTGCATGTCTTAAACTGCAAAATGGGTGTAATGTCACTCCAACTTCCTCCACCAATATACACAGACCTCCAGGAAATAGCACAATTATAGTCAAGATAGTGCTGAAAGTGGCGTTAAACACCAATCAATCAAAATACATATTAATTTTAAGTTGTATTTAACATCAATCTGTTGACTAGCTAATAAATGATCAACGTGGATGATAGTCTCATTCGAAGTCATACCACATCTCTTTACTTTTTAATAGTGAACCTGAGATAAATTATGATTAATTATAAAATAATCTCAAAGCTCGAGTTTGCAATTATCAAAGTTAAAAGGAGCATTTTCAGAACGATAAATGACTCGCTGCCTAACTTTGATCTCTCTGTGTGTAACGGTGTTGTTGTTTTTAGCATTGTGTATGAATTTCATAAAATTTGGAAGAGGAAAACTTTAGTAAGAGTGTGGAAAATATGCATCAAGGACGTCTTTTGGCATATTACTCATTATCATACACTTTATATTTGAGTATATATGAGACTATGCGAAGAATAAACATTATTCTCTAAATGATATAGTTTACAGCAAAATGGAAATAAAGGCTAAGTAAGATATTAAGTAAATATGAAAGACAGCGGAATTTATTTGTATGCCCCTGTCACTAGGTGAAGGTGGTATTAAGTGTTTTCCTTAATGCAATTAGAGATAAGGCCTTTTGTTTTCTCATTTCACATTTTTGAACTGTTTCAAATTTTTCTTGTTGAACATTTTATAACTGACTATACATTATGGGAGTTTTCATTGTTGAAGGCCAGATGGTGACCTATTATTGCTTATATTTTGTCATTTGAACTCTGGTGTATAGTTGTCTCATTGGCAATCATGCCACATCTCCTGATTTTCAAATAAATTAGAACATAACTAATCATGCTAATCATGCTAATGGCATTAGTTTTCTCTTATGACAATTTCAGAATTTGTCATGCTGGGCATTTTATTCTCACCGACAAAAATGTATGGGTTATGGTCATTGTTGATTATTGTTCAGTGCCTTATAGTTTTAAACATCTCGTCCTTTTAGTCTTAGGTGGATAGTTTTCATTTACAATGATCATACAACATCTCCTTATCTATTATATCCATGTTTATTACCAGTTGGAGAATTCGGGACAAAAGCCCATAAAAAGGGTACAGGAACAGTGATCATAAAGTTTTGAGATACAGTTTTCTTTTATTTACAATATTTATATGTTTCATTGCTGAAAACATTTTTAAGTTATATATTTTATTTTCTTGAATCATTATAATAACTTTCATATAAACTTAAATGTCGTAAAATTCATACTTATCTAATTATCTAGAAAATAAGCTAACTTTTTACAACATAAAGTACTATGTCTGTGAGGCCAAATAAAAATATGTGTATTTCTCTACCTACCTTCTACCTAATGTGAATTAGAATAGCTAATAATCAGGAAAATTTGTAATAACCAGAATTTAGAACATGTAGAATATATATGGAAATACTATAATGCTATAGGTAATATACAGATGTCAACAAAACAGTAAATTGTCTTGGGGCGAATTTCAAAGGGTCATTCATACATTTAGGTATCACACATGACTTTAATTATGATGTCCACAAATGTTAATTGCACCCTTTATCATGTACCTGTTCTCGCTCTTGTAATTTTACTGGATATGCAAAACATTTTGAAAAAGAAGTATGAAGCAACATGCTATATAATGTTGTTAAGAATTTGCATTTCTAAAGGTTATATTGGGTATTTATTGATCAACTTGAACATTGGTAAAACTGCAAAACATTTAAATTATTACAAAATGTAATGAGGAAAGAAATTAAAACTCAAATGTCAAATAAAACCCAGGGCTTACTGATAAATTTTAAAAGGAAATGATACATGTAGCTATTGTAGTAATAAGTTGCAATATTTGTTACACAATACATAGAAATTAAAGAAACAAGTTCATTCTCTATATATACATATATTTTTTTTTGTAGATGATTCCGAGTTTGAAAAGGAAGTAGTCTACAAATATTAAATGTGCACTTATGATTTGAAGGAAATAAAATGTCAATCGCTGATAGTTGCAAGATATGAAAGAGGGATATGAAAAATGAATAGCTCAAATACAATTGTACAGTACCATGAAGTAGTTTTGGGTTTAAACTGGACAAGAAGGAAATAGTGCATTGAATAAATAGCAAACTCATATTTTTAAGAAAGATCATTCAACTCTAAAAGGCTGATAATACCTTGGATAATTATTCACTTGAAATAGAAATTTTAAATTATTGGAATAGGGAGTCTTAGTGCATATATTTGTAGTGCATCATACATATATCTGAATTTGATGAGTGCATTGGAAAATGTTTGTTTGAAAAAAGCAATTTGGAATAACAAGATTTCATAGATTCAGTAAACATTTACATGTATGTTATAGTTAACTTTAATTTTCAGGATATGTTGCAATTGTTTACTACCAATTGACTGATTACTGTGCTTAAAGTCTAAATGTGAACCAGTACATGTATTTATGATAATCTTAACTACAAATGGACTGTTTATAACAAAACTGGCATTTTATTCTGGTCAAGCATATTAAACAATACTTCAAAGTATCATTTTATTTATATGACCATTTAGCTGATTTTGCTATTTAAAAAAGTCAGTTAACAATAAACTTTCAATTACATGTACATTTAATTATACATTTAAATACATTCATGATATTGTAGTCTTGTATAATATTAAATAAGAGATGTGGTATGATTGCCAGTGAGATAACTATCAACTAGAGACCAAATGAAATAGATGTTACATGTAGCAACATACTGTCAATGTACAATCTCTGGTTCAATAATCACAATTTACATAAATACCCTTACAGATTCAAACAAGTGTCAAACTGTCCCTTTCAAATTTGATTTTACAACTTTTAAGAGAAGAAAGGCAAAGGATACCAAAGGGACATTCAAACTCATACATCATTGTACATGCAAGTCGAAAATAAACTTCCAATGCGATGGCTATAAAAAGAAAAGACAACAGACAAACAACAGCATCGAAATTATGTGACAATTTAAAAGTTTCCAAACAGGGTAAAATTGTTCGTTTGCTGTTTAACAAGATGAATAATATATCGGTATTTAAGCTAGTTAGGCATTTCTGTGGGTTACACGTCAGTATGACAGCAACCGAACGACAAAAAAACCAAAACATGCCAAAGACAAATGATAATAAGAGCAGCAAGTAGTATTCAAAAAGACCGGGGTATATAAACATGTTAGAATTTAGCAAGCTCTGAATCGTCCAAAGTTCATAAAAAATTAAAACAACACGTTAATACTGTAATAATTTCATGTGTGATTACGTCATTATCAAATTGTGAATAAAATAAGACAACTATCAAATATCAAATGGTTTTACACTTATTTGACATGAGTTTAATTTAATGGATTATTGATTGGTTATTTAAAATGCCTAGTGTCAGACAAATATTTCATGTAAGATCAGGACGACCAGAGCTTAAAAGTCAGTTATATAATATAAAATTAGGAAATTTGGTACATGATTGCCAATAAAGCAACTATCCACCAGAGTTCAAATGATGTGGATGTAAGCAATTATATTGAAAATTAAAAAAATGTGAAAATCTAATCCTGCTTTATTCAAAATTGCCTTAACTTGTACTACTATTATGCATGAGGCTTGGGCCGAGATTAATAAGAAGAATGAAAATAACAGTAGTTTGGCAAATATAAAGGAACGGATTATAACCTTATTAATAAGTTTATCACTGATGATATACTTCTCGGTACGTCTAAACACTGCTCATTACCTCCTAAGTGCACCCAGGACCCTTCATAGTCATCGCATTTGCAAACAGGACGAATGGTTATATTTGTTACACACTGCTTATTTAAGGGGTAAATTTTGGTAGAATTTGAAATCGAACTTAAATAGATATGTTAATTCTTATAAAATAATGAGGGCACGTGTCACTGATTACACATTCGGTATAGAGAAGACAATTATGTACAATATTTACAATGAAAATATTTAGAATTTAACCCTTAGTAAGACAGATAAGTATTTATTTATATGATTTGCTAAGTGTTATATCTTGGCTGCGTACGTGCTGTCCTTGGTCTTTTCCTTTGGTTTGGCTTACGAGCAAGTTTCTGGGGTTTTGGCACTTCAAAATCTGTGCACGAAGACTTAGTTGTTGTTTGAACGGATTTCGTGTCAGTCAACAGAAAAGAAAACGAAAACAACATGCAAAGAACTGAGAAACAAAATGAAAAAAATTTCAGTTTTTACAACAAAAATCATTTTCAGAATTTAGTTTAGAATGTAAAACTAAATCTTACTACAATCTTACTTACAAATTGTTAAGAAATAATACCCAAACATGATAATTTTCAGAAAATGGAGGGGAAAACGGAGACAAATTCATTTTTCAGAATTTATTTTCACACTGAAATTCGTTCAAGGCTTGTATTACTGGACAAGAACGATTTTAAAGAGAAACAAAATCTTACTAAATGCAGATTTGTTAAAACAAGCGTATTACTAAGGAATAGAATTAAGACATTTTCTTTTCACTTGTCTAACATGCAACAAATCATTCTTCAAAATTTACTTTTACATTAAAACTGCTCAAGGAATCTAATACTGGACAAGAACGAGCACAATGTAAACCAAATCTTACTGCATGAAATTGTTTAGAAATAAAACCGAAATATGACAGAAAACGGAGTCAAATTCATTTGTATTACTGGACAAGAACGATTAAAATGATAAATACCATTTTACTATATGAGATTTGATTGTTTGAAAAGCGTATTTTGGTAAGTACGGCTTCTACAGTTAAAACGGGTTCTATATACAAACCCAAATCTTATTTATTTATTTCCTTTTCAAAATCTTTCAAGGAATTTATTACTGGACAAGAACGAGTTTAAATAAGGAATAAATCTTCCTAATGAAATTTGTACCTATCAGTGGTCAAAACGTGTTAATTATTTAAATGAATCTTAACGACAAGAATAAACAAACACACACACACACACACACACATTTATATAAATAATTGGAATTAAAACGCTAATGATACCAATATAAAAAGAACGTTCAACGCTATTTTAGTGAGTGATCAGATAAAATGTTAGCTTCAAAGTAAATTAAATGATGTTTGCCGATTTTTTTTTATTCTATGGAACAATGCAATTAATGGCTATTGTAATATATCTAGAGATATGAAAATACGTAAGAATTATTCATCTTAATTTTTAAAATAAGAATAAAACTAAAATTCTTCTTGAACGAAATTTTAATAAAATACGAAAATCTATACAAAGAAAATAAACCTAAGTCATTCTACTTTCAATACAATTTGTTTACCTTCAGGCTAAAAAAAACATGTAGCTTGGCATGTTTATTCGGGTTTTGATGAAGAGGTGTGATGATTTAGAGACAATTCTCAATTTTGAACGTTTTTGTCTGCATTATATACGTGTTTTCTAACTAATATTTGTTTCTATTGTTCCTTTTTATTAACGCGATATTGCAATGACAGATGTTGATGCATATCTATTCTTATTTTCGACGTTTGGAAAAGGTGGTCCATCATCCAGAGCGCCGGCATGTTCTTATACTTATTCCCAATCCTTTAAAGTGTTCCTTCCAATTTTGATTTTGAGTTATATCTTTTAAAATTTCAACCCCTTTTATTCAGGAAAAAACTGAAATCAGCCTGATTTTTATTTTATAACTTTGACTCTTTTAACAAGTGGGCTTTCCTCCGAAGTAAAAATACGGTACGTCTAAACACTACTAAGGACTACTTGGTGCACTAAGGACTTTATCCTGGAATTAGTCAATTATTGTACAAATAACAGGTATACAAATCCATTTTGTTTTATTTTCACTTGTACAAATAAAGTCTCCTGTTACCCAGCTTCCATGTTGAGCAAGCGGTAATACGGATATTTCTATTTCAGTATCAGTTAATTTTGGGGTCCTCTTCGCGGTCCGCATTTAAACTATGTAGATTTCTTTGAGAAATTAGAGACAATGAATTAGATTAAAGTCATATGAAACGAGTGACTGGTTAAAAATAATGTTTATCCAATTGAACCATTGCATGTAAATATCATAAACTGTAATAGTCTTATGTGCACGATTTTATCATTGTTTACGCATCTATATCGTATGATTGTCAACAACAAAAATCTCTCGGTCTGTTATGATGTGAAAATATGAACATGAATACAAATTATTAGATGTCATAACATAAAATAAATATTGAAAATAAATTAAATAAATAAAAGTAGATAAAATTAATAAAATATGAGAATACAAATAAAAATGTTTAAAGAAATAGTGTTTAAATATGTTGAAATTATGGTTGAGAAGAAGGAGTAATTTTACTGTTGATACATTTTATGAAATTGTAAAGCTGTATGAGTGTTTTGGGTTTTCAACAGTTCGTTTGGTATCATTCAATCTTTTCCTTTCATCTTCTTAAACTGGACAAACAAGAATATAGTGATAGTCGTCTCCGATATGTCCATTCTGACATATAGAACACATTTTGTCACTTCTGTCAAGATGATACCTTCTCCTATATCTATAAGCAATACATTTTGCACATTTCATTCTGATTTTAACACATTACAAGTTTGATTCGTCCGAAGTTCGCACTGACTATATTTCAACTCTTTATGGACATTTTTAAAGTAAGATACAATGCATCTACAAATGGAAAAGGAAGGGGGGTGTTAAAATAAGTTTTAAAACGTGTTATCGTGTAACAATCAAATATACACAATATAAGGAATGCACATAATTTTCAGACATAGGATTTTCGTTTTGATTATACAAAATTATAGCATAATAATTAGGTTTTTACTCTTAAATAAAAATATAATCATAGTATCACAGCTTCACGTATATATACATTTATGTGTGTGTTATATTTTGAGCGTTAAAACATAATGTGATCTATGATTGATTGATAATTGCCTAATTTCCAGTGGCAACTATTTCATGCATGTTCAGTACGAATGTATAAGTTTGTTGATTGATTCTGTTTAATTACTTCTAACTGTTATACACTATATGAGTACACCTGTCTACTGATAAAGATTTATGTTGGTATCAAAATGTATTCTAGATATTGTTGTCGTAGAGTTACTGTCATATTGATGTACAACCAATATATTCTTAAATTCACAATGTATGTGAACAGTAATAACAGACAAATTCCGAGCAATAGTTGACTTATGAGGCACTGTATAGACACATTCTGAACTATTTAAAATGTTATATATAAGAATGAGAATATAAGGTATGATCGTGAAGGAATAATCTCTCCACAAGAGACCAAAGGCCGTTTTTCTTTTTATTTATATCTTTTGACCATTATTCTCTATTCATTATGTAGTAGCACCTCATTATTCTCTATTCTCTATTTTTTTTTTTTTTTGGGGTACATTTTTCTTTATTCTTTATGTTCTTACATTCATATTCTCTTTCTGCAAACCCACATCCACACCTCTCAAATTTCTTGCATTTTTGTGTTAGGTAATATTTTTCGAATTTTAAAACTTTTCAATTTTGTTAAAACAAAATGTCTTGAACAGTTTGAATATATATATATATCTTTAATTATTATATATATATATATATATATATATATTTCATAGGAAGTTTTTGCAATGATTCATATTGGGTTAAAATCTAAATCAAGTTAAAGTTTTTATGAAGTATTTGCAATATTTATTATGGGCCTGATTTAATGGGTCTCATTTAACAGATGTATATACTTAATGATCATGTAATCGAATAAACATAAAACAAATATAAATTGAAAAGTGAATGAATGAAGTTTTTCTCATAAATCTACGTATCATAGTCACAGAGAAAATTTATATTTACAAGGGCCTGAACTCTTTATACGATAAAAACGCGTCACGAATCCAGGATTTTGATTGGTGCTCTCTGTGAGAGAGCCAATCAGCTAATAGCTAAATGTTATCGAGATAGGTAAATCCCGAGCTAATTCCGAATGATTTTTGACGATTTTTCATTGACTAGGCTTTCAGGCGTTAATGTAGCCATCGTAGAGCAGTGGAATATAACGACTGAATTATTCGGTTACATGTATTCCTGTATATTTACCGTTTCTCTTTTTTTTTCTGTTTTACTATATTGTACTCGTAAATTCGGAAATAAAAGTAACTTCACAGAAATTATTCATTGTGTACATAATTTAAATCGATGTATCTTATATTTTCGGTAAACAACAAATATTCACTAGCTGTATATTGATATATGGAATAGTTTGTAATGAAAACAGTGTTTCGTTAAATAATAAAATTGATGAAGATAATGTTGACATTTGTTGAATTTGATAAACAGTTTGGTCTTGCTCAAAATTGTAAATGAAGTAACAGCTCAATGAACTTTTAAAACTGTGTTAAATTGTAATACCGGTCACTGGAGCAAAACGGGCGTTAATTGTGGAAGAGCAGCAAATATCAAACGAAAATATTGAAGCGTGGTTACGATTCTGTAAAGGGATTATCGTGCTGACATGCACCGTGACGTACAAAAATTCTTGCAATAAATCAACATGTATTCTGTTTTTATGAGATAAATTTTAGTCTGCGATAACGATGGGTAGGTTTAAGTTAAACTACCTTGACTGGCTCTTAGTCGGCATTCTGTTACGTCTTTTAATGCATTTAAAAACTTATATTTACGTTTGGGGCATTTAATATAATTCTACCTACCAAATAAAATGAACATAAACATTGTTATAAAAACAAGAATGGAAAAGAAACAATTCTGCATTGTTGCTCTCATTTAATTTTGTTAACTATATTTTAGCGGTAATTTCTAAATAAAACTAATTGTCGTATAAATAAAATATTTCATCTAGGTGCTCTCGTTGAAGTCCGCGTTACATATTAAGATGAATTTCATTGGTCAGAACGTTTACAAACTTTCAATCCAGGTGTTCTCATCGAAGTCCGCGTTCATGTTTCAATTCAATACACAATATGAAGTCCAATATGGTAAAAAAAATCAATTTTAGACTCTACGATGTCCGAGTAAACTGATAGAATTTAAAAATAACACTTTTATACGATTCCAACACAACAAAAGTATCTATCTTTTCGCCGATTAAAATTATTACTATTTATATTAGAACAAGGATTTGTATACTATGCAATTTATTCCTCGAGAAAATAAATTTTATTTATTCACTTAAATCAATAATTGATCAATTTGAACTTTGAAACAGTTACATTATTATATCTTTTCGCACCCTTTAATTTAGGGTTAATAAATCCAAATAACTAAATACAATTAATTAGATATAGGAAGATGTGGTGTGAGTGCCAATGAGACAACTCTCCATCCAAATAACAATTTATAAAAGTAAACCATTATAGGTCAATTGTTTATTTAATTAGATAAACTAAAAGAATTGCTTCGATGTTTTCATTAATCAATCAATAAATTGCAGGACTAAATGGAATAAAACATAAATAAAAACTCACAGACAACTAAAAGCATTTTGTAACACCATAATCTGGGACTTTCCTATAGGTATGCTAGTCAGGAGACTGTACAGTGGCGGATCCAGTTATTGTTCCGTAGATAAGAACTCCCGTTTGTTTGACCTAAAATTCTTTTTATTGGGACATATGGTTGGAATACCCTTTTTGCTGTAAACAGTGGTTGTCGTTGTTGTAAATTATTTTTAAGTGTTGTACATCATTCGGGCCGTTAGTTTTCTCGTTTGAATTGTTTGAATTTATATTTGTAATCTTGGGACTTTTATAAATGATTTTGCGGTTTGGGTTTTGCTCGTTGTTGAAGGCTGTACGGTGATCTAAAAATCTAAATTGTTTATGTTCTTTTGTCCAAGGTGGGAGTTGCATTATTGGCAAGCATACCACATCTTCTTACTTTCATTCGTTAAATGATGTAGATCTTCATTAAGCCTAAATAACAAATAATTTTGAAAATGCACTTATTTATAACTATACAACTTTTAATTTTAAAGACTTATGTTTATCTAACATAAAATTATTATCAGTGAAGACATATACACACTAAGTCTAAATTCGTCTAAAAACAGAGACATATGTATATGTAAAAGTGTTTGTTTATGTAAAAAAAACCTATGAATATCTACCACCACTGTTGCCAGCTTTAGAGATCGGCTAACACCAGTTGTTCCTCGAGCTTTGAATAAACAAATTCAAACCAAAACATGTACATAAAATGGTGATTTTTAATCACAATCTGTATATATACAAACACTTAAATTGTTATTTCATATTTTTATGAATTTGATTAAATCTTTGCCAATCACGCATGCGCAGCAACATGTATTCTTCCATATTGTGACCTTATTTGACCTAAAAGAAAAAGAAGAAGAAATCTGGAAATCTCGCTACTTTTCGACGGTCTAAAGATTATAGTGTGTTTTCGATCTAGGTGTTCTCGTTGAAGTCCGCGTTCAAAATCCAAAGCATTTCATTAGTCGGTAGATTTGCAATCTTTCAATCCAGGTGTTCTCATTGGGGTCCGCGTTCATGTTTCAATATGATAGACTATATTGTAAGTTATCTATCCGAGTTAACAAAATAAAATTTGAGCTGTTTTATAAGTATATAATAGTGCCTCATTTTAAGGGATTGAAATTTTATAAAATAAATTTATCTATCTATTTCTCCATATAAATTTTTGTTAAAATACCCTTTTTCACCTTTTTTGTCTTTTGAAAATGTTTTTTTGTGAAGTATTTAGACCCCTATATATCAAGAATTTTTTTTGCATGTATACGCATGAAAATCGCGGTTTTTATCCAACGTTTTATGCATTGTCTAGTATATAATTTTAAATAAAATGCTCCTGTATTTTTATGGGAAATACTTTATAACACAATCTGGGACTTGTACAAGTTTATGCATTTATTAGTCCAGGCATATGCATACAGTAATGCATGTATACGCATGAGTTTCTCGCTACATTGAATACCCATCGGTGGCCTTCGGCTGTTGTCTGCTCTATGGTCGGGTTGTTGTCCCTTTGACACATTCCCTATTTCCATTCTCAATTGTAGTTATATACGACGATATATTTTTCCTTTATATACATATATGAGGCTATGAAAGGATCATCATTTATGTAAATAAATGGGGTTTACAGAAATAAAGTAATGATATAAGCATATTAGATAACAGAAAAAGAGATGAAATATAAAAATAGATTAATTGGTTTATGGTTGCTTAACGCCCAGTGACAAATAGTTCATGCATGTTTAGGACGAATAAAATAAAATATATTGCTAAATACAAAAAAAAAAGAGTGCTAACTATTCTACAAATATCTACTTCTTCATTTCTTGTAAAGCTGTATGTTGGTTTGGAGACAGATAAAATTACCATTTGTTGCTTTATATTTCGGTGTATAAAATGTTTAATAATAATATATAGTGACATGTGTAATAGGTTATATATAGTGTATATATCCTGGGACTATTATACTAACAGTATAGTTGTTCCAGATACAGACCTTCTAAAATTCTAACTGAACATTTTGCCGTGCGTTCATCGTGTATCGAGCGTGTATCATTCATAACCGTGTACCGTGTGCTCATCAATCATTCATTCTTAATCAACCGTGTTACGTGCGTGACCTCAGAATGTGTATTGCAGTCGCATTCCAATGCGAACTAACGATACTTTTATACATTCTGTTTGTTTTCAAACATTCTTTAGAGCAATAAGAATTAAACCAATTTTCTGATAACAGACAAACATGAACAGCAGTATTTTTTACGACGTAAATCATCGATTTCAAAACTTGAATGTTTACATGTGTAATAAAATCAATCATGTCGATTTCAGCATGCATGTTAAGTGAATGTCAAATTCAGTTCAAAATTCTGAAGCGTAGGACAAATCGTACTCTTCCGTGTCAAATTGAACAATGTTTTAATATTTGTTTTACTGTTGAAATTAAATGTTATGTTAAACTAGATAACTATTCACCTTGGGCGATGTATTATTGTTGATCATTCGAGATTCTTTTTTGCGAACCCGTCTTCAGCTGAATGTGTGATTATAATATTAGTACCCGAGCATCAAGGATTTTAAATCGAAAATAAATGCAAAATGTGATTTTTGTGTCTTTCAAAGCACAAACAATATACAGAATCAATTGCAGGATAAAGACAATAACTGTTTAGTGTCTTTTATCAGCTGTATTTGTACTCGGCTGGAGAGAGTAATAGCTCGCTAAAGCTCGCATTACACCTGTTTCTTAGCCTCGTACAAATACAGCTGATATTTAAAGACACTAAACAGTTATTGTCTATATAATGATACATGTTCTACGTACAAAGAATAACATTCATGATGACATTTCTACAATAGAACAGCTAAAATTGAAATTTCTATTCAACTGAGCGAAATGGGAAACAAATATACTGTTGACCAATTGTTATTTGTTAAAAATATTCTGCCAAATTAAAACAAAAGAGCTTTTGCAAGATTTAGATGTGGGGTAGCTCCACTAAAAATAGAAACTGGAAGGTATAAAGAAAAGAAGTCCACGAGATGACATGTTGTGGAGCTATACTGTTGAAGATGAACTTCATGTCCTTTTAAAATGCCCATTATAGATATATCATGATACATTAAGCTAAACATTTTAACTTATAAATATCAGATAGCGAAAATTCATATTTGTATTTAATAACGACAATGTTGCTGCAATAGTTGCCAAAAAAGCAACAATATTTTATTGGAAAGAAACGGCATTTTATTTCACTAGTTCTTAAAGAAAAAGATGTTTTATTTTCATTTAGTATACGGACACTGTAAATTTTAAATGTAAATGAGTAAAATGTGTATATATTTATATATTGTGTCTCAAAAGTCTCTCATTTATCTTTTGAAAAATCGGTAAATACAATGCAAATGTTTTAATGATTTGTTTATTTCTGTGAATCTCATTTTATGTTTGTATGTGGTGAGACTTTATTGAATCTAAAATATTCAGAAACTATAAACTTTACTTAAATTTATACTTGAGTCAGAAAATTAAAACCAACAGAGTCAGAATTAAATTTTAAGCTGACAAATGTTTTACCCTCTGTCAGCAGGCATTCAATACCATTGACATACTACAGCAAAATTGCGATATACATGTACATATATTTTGAACATCTTATCAGTAATTTCTCTAATGTTGAACTATGCTAGATTATAATTATTCGCTTATTTGGCAAATTCATATTCTACTAAGCTATTTTCAATCATTTAAGTTTTGATAAATACCATTACAAATAACATATTTGTCTCAGTTTCCTCAGTGAGGGTATTCCATTGAGAAAATATATACAATAAACAAGGTTGTCGGGTAAATGTGGATTACGGATTAAGATGTTAGATGTCAAGCTTGAATTAACAAACTGAGGCGAATTGAACACGAATATGTATTTTCTCTTCAACAGTGTTTTATTCTCTGTTCTTTTTTTTCTTTTTTCATTTAAACTAAAATAAATACGTTTTGACAAATTAAATAAAAATAAACATTATATGTTAACCTTCTAGGATTATTCTAAAAGAATGACGGATTTTATGTTGACCATGGGGGTATTTTTTGTTCCGTTACTGAGGATATTTTTTGTCCTTTATGAATCCATATGACAAATTTGACTCCAATAAGGATAAATTTTGTCTCATAGAAAAATCGGTAGTTTTTATCTAATAGATTTACTTTTCCATTTTTATCGGATATAATAGTTATTTTGAAAAATGCAAACGATAATTATTCATTAAAGGTTCGTATGCATATATCAAGATCCAGCAACTTTTGACTAGTATAAAGGATTGCCTTTGTTTTATAGCTCAAAACGGTATTATTTGTTAAATGCTTTCCATTGGTTGAATAATGAAATGTATGTTTCAGAAATGTACACAAGATCAATTTTAAGCTTTGATTCCTGGGGTAATGTGATTTACAGTAAAAGACGAAAATCTACACATGTACATCCTTATAAAAAGAAGATGTCGTATGATTGCCAATGTTCATTATTAGATCATAACTATTGTTCTCCCCTAATGATAAATCTATAATATATGCCACTGGACGTTAAACGATCCACTATTAATTCATCCATCTTATCCTTTTAGTTTTGTGATAATTTGCATATCAAATACATGAAACAACTGCAGATTTGCACTAAAGTCAGAAGGCCGAAAGTATTGCACATATAAAATATTCATTCACAACCCTACGTTTTGATCCCCCACAAAACAACACTTTATAAATTTCATGCATCTGTAACGCTTTTCTGAATTTACTTTCACAAGGAACGCTCAATGCGGTAATATTTGAAAGCCAAAGAATGTATAAAATATAGATAGGGTGTGGAGCTATAAGACCAATATAGGACCTACACATTCACAACATTATTTAAATAAAATTGAGAATGGAAATTGGGAATGTGTTAAAGAGACGACAACCCGACCATAGAACAGACAACAGCAGAAGGTCACCAATAGGTCTTCAGTGCAGCGAGAAATTCCCGCAACCGAAGGCGTCCTTCAGCTGGCCCCTAAACAAATATATATACTAGTTCAATGATAATAGACGTCATACCAAACTCCAAATTATACACAAGAAACTAAAATTAAAAATAATACAAGACAAACAAAGGCCAGAGGCTCCTGACTTGAGACAGGCGCAAAATGCGGCGGGTTAAACATGTTTTTGAGATCTCAACCTTCGCCTAATACATCAGCCAATGTAGAAAAGTAAACGCATAACAATACGCACATTATAATTCAGTTCAAGAGAAGTCCGAGTCCGATGTCAGAAGATGTAACAAAAGAAAATAAACAAAATGAAAATAATACATAAATAACAAAAGACTACTAGCAGTTAACTGACATGCCAGCTCCAGTCCTCAATTAAACTGATTGAAAGATTATGTCTTCATCATATGAATATCAGTATATATGTGTCTGTCCAAAGTCGTAGTTCAATGGTTTTCGTAACATCAATAATGATTATATTTGGGCTTTCTCGGTGACAAGATTGCTTTGTTATATAAAGAAGGGCGTTAGTTTGCTCAATTGAATTGTTTCATATTTTTTGTTCATGACGGGCGGGGCCTTTAATAACGACTTTACAGTTTCCGTATTTTTTCATTATTGAAGGTCGTACAGATATAACTGCCAATATTCCTCTTAATTTGAACTTTTTAAATAGTTGTCTCACTAGCAAATATATCACATTTTCTAATTTTACATAAGCCTGCAATCCATCAATGGCCAGCTTAGTCAACTGTAGCTGAAACCTACGTTTCCTTAAAAAAAAAAAAAAATTGTAAAATCTGAATTTATAAACTGACAATTTAAGAAATGTTTGTCATATATCGATATCTGTTCGTGACATATCCAACATATTTTAGATATTAAGATGTGTAAACCCTTTAATAAACTTTATTTCTTTGGGCAATACCTACGAGAATTAAAGTTATTACTTTAATACAATAAAACCATTATCAGAAAATCGGTATGAAAGTGTTTGCAATTATAAAGATCAAGTAAAAGAAGTGTATATATATATATATATATTCGAAACTAAAACATGATCGAATATATAACTGGTGGCTTTGGTTGTTACCTGCTCTTTTCGGGTTTTTGTCTCTTTAACAATATTCCCATTTCCATTCTCAAATATTAAATAAACTTAAATTTTAAACAAACTGTTTTCAGATCAAAATACATTTAACAAGCGAGTTCGTTGATACAGGTTATACATGTATGCATGTATATACTTGTATGTCAGGTGAGAAGTGACACCAACACTGTGTATCATCGCCACCGGAAATTGGGTACTAACGAAGCGGAGAGAAATGGAAAAAAGTAAACAAGGTAAGAATTCATTCAATTTAAAGCATTTCTACTGATTTGACGAGGGTACCGCTTAAGAAAGGATTTTCTGATATATAATTTTTAAATTATTAGGCCGATAAGTACAAACTTAAGACAAGATTTTGTGTTATACTCCAAAACTTGTCACTTAGTACCGAAAATTTCGAGGTCGATCGTCCTTTGTCGCCACATTGGCAAGATATTCAACTGTTTTTCATTATTTTTCCAGACACACTTTTAGATTATTATAGTGTGGCATCATATTTACTGAAATTTGTTGTCAAAAAGATGTTTTTTAAAGAATATAGACCATAAAAATAAAGTCTAGGGTACGGCAACTTGCTCGTGTTGACAAATTTACTGTATGGCAACTTGTTTTCAACTGTATGGCAACTTCCTAACTTTAAAATATGTATTTGCCGTCCTTTTAAAGAAAATAAAGTATTAAGTTCAAATATCTAATTATGCATTTGATAAAATACAATTCGCTTGACAGCATTTAAGACTGATGTATACACAATATAAGGCTTGAACACAGTCCTATTACATCTTTTACATACCCGATGTATACAATATGAATACGGCATATACAAAAGCTGGCAAATGTTGCAACTTTCGGAAAGGCATGTCACTGTTTCACTGACCTGTTTTTATGCCCCTGACGTTATATGTGTCTGTCCCTGGTCAGGAACATGTAATATAGCGGCTGTCGTAGGTTGCTGTCTGACATTTGTTCATGATTTTGTTATAAATCAGGCAATTTTGATACGGTATATGGGTTTTGTTCATTGTGAAGTGTATAATGACCAATAGTTGGTTAAATCCATTTCATTTGGACTTTGTTGGATAGTCCTCTCATTGAAAATCATTCCACATCTCCTTATTCAATTAATGTTATTGTCTAATTTGTAAAAGGTAGTTACAGCCAATACATTAAAATAAAGAACATTAATTTTCTAAGAAATGAACAAGCTCGGTGGCTAACACTGTTTGAATTTTTAAAATATTAACCTTATATTAATCATTTTGGAAAGAATGAAAAAAATCCGATACAAGGGATACAAATCCCGCTGTGACTACGGCATAAACTATCTATATAAACTTTCTACTTGAGAATAAAATGACCTTGTATGTAGTTTTTTGGTTGTCATTTTAATGTTATATACTTATTAATACAATACACAAAAGCTAGCATCTTCGACCTGTAAGTTTAAAGAATTATAATCAAATAACATCTAATAAGAACAGGTTGAAATATTTTTAATTTCTGATGATGCATACTCATAAAATCGTTTGGAAAATCCACGAAAATTTAAATGTTGATTTGATAGCGTTCTTTTATTTATTTGCCCTCGTAAACAGTTTTGTTAAAATACCGAAATCGGTAAATTCTTATCGTGAAAGAATAAGTCGGGTACACTTTTTACATTCAGGTGCACTTTAGTTGCACCTTGTTCTTCTTATTAAGAAAAATGATTTTAATTTTAGCATCTATCTAAAGATTAGATTATTTACACACACAAAAATAGGGCTAACTGTTGATTTTGAAACACTATGAATTCACATTTATATTCAACCAAATAGATAGGCCGAGATCCATACATTTATAAGTTTCAAACACAGAAGGTGTGTTTGAAAACAAATAATCACGTGCTGCTACATGTATATCTTGTCTTACTTGTATTAATTATCTAATTTTAATTGGCACAATATCACATTAAAATTTACTGAGAAATATTATACATAGTAATGATGAAAATGTACTACAATGAGAATTCGGACGAATACACTCCTTCTCACTACCCTCCATCTACTCCTTTAAGTTTAGGCCAAACAGCCTTAGCAACAGTGTTTTATTCTTTTTCCTGCAAATAAAAGATTGATTGAATTTACATAAACTAAAAAAATGCAATCTTAATTTCAAGAAGATTAATTCGAAACACAATTCATGATTTATTTCTTCTAATTTTCAATGAAAAAGATATTTTCTTCACTTTTCTTTTAACAAATTATTCGTTTCAGAAATTAAAAAAATAAACAATGTATTTAACCCAGCACATTCTTAAAGTGATTGTCCGAAGTCACGAGCTGGTACATGTAGTTCGGTGGTTGTCGTTGGTTCATCTGTATCGTATTTGTTGTTTTCGTACATTGTTTTGTTATGAGTTAGGCCGTTAGTTTTCTTGTTGAATCCTTCCATATTTTTCATGTCGGGGCTTTTTATAGCCGACTATAAGGTACGTGTTTTCGTTGTTGAAGGCCGGACGAGAGCATATAATTGCTTAGTACATACACTTTATTTGACCCTGGTGATTAGTTATCTTATTTGCAATCATACCACATCTCCACTGTTTATATTAAAAAAAAAAAAAAAACATTCTTTCAAGCACCAAGGAAAGATGAATGGTCGTTTTTTTTTACTGAACTAACTTACAAAATTTCACCCTGACAACAAATAAGACAACAGTCGTTAGTAGTATAACGATATATGAATGTCTTTAGGATAATATGGTCGAAAAAAAACTTTTTGTCTTTAAAAACACAAAGTCGAATAGAGGTACGCAACGACGACTTCTGAACGAAATTAACGGCATATATTTTATAATATTTGATATGTAGTTTATTTTGTATATTTGAAAGCCGGTAAAGCTTTGATATGGACAAAATATCGTCACTTGATATTATCTAAACAGTGATTAATTTCATCTTTAAATTACAATATATTGCAAGACGCCGTACAGACAAAAGTTGTTATTTTGCAATTCGCCGTACAATAAACAAACAATGTTTTGATCCATATTCTTTAAAAAACATCTTTTGACAACAAATCTCAGTAAATATGATGTCACATTATCATAATCTAAAAACGTGTCTGAAAAATAATGAAAACAGTTGAATATCTTGCCAATGGGGCGACAGAGGACGATCGACCTCGAAATTTTCGGGTACTAAGTGGCAAGTTTTGGAGTATAACACAAAATCTTGTCATAATTTTGTACTTATCGGCCTAATAATTTAAAGAATTATATATCAGAAAATCCTTTCTTAAGCGGTACCCTCGTCAAATCAGTAGAAATGCTTTAAATTGAATGAATTCTTACCTTGTTTACTTTTTTTCATTTTCTCTCGCTTCGTTAGTACCCAACCGGTGGCGATGATACACAGTGACCAAGTAATATGTATACTAAAATGTTTATCGTCTTCCATTATACACGAGGGTGTGGGTTGGGGTTTATAGAATTTAAAAGTATTGACAAAAAAAAAAAAGAATACAGAAAATAATCAGACAAATATAAAGAAAAGAGAATGATGAGGTTATAGAATATATGGCATAAAATGATCGGCAAAGGTATAACGAATAGACAAAATTGCCTAAAATGACAGAATACAGAAATAATGAATCCCCATTCAGACCCTCATAATCTGACGTTGACATTTATATCTTAGGGGCAATCATGGCCATACGATACAGTTTTAAATGTACAATGATTTTTTAAAGAAAGTTCACATACAAGCTAGTTTTTACAAAATTAATTTGAATATGTAATAAAATTGTATCTTCATGTGATAGATTTAAAAGTTCGACATTTACTTAAAATTTTGGTTTCTTGGACATTTCTGTCCTTTTGAACAGACATGTTAACTTTTTTTTTCAAAAGATAAACATATGCGCATTTCGGTAAAGAGATTAGGAATATCTTTATTACAAAATTGGACTCTACATTTGTGTAACATTTCTTTGTTAATGAATATATTTTGTAAATAGAAATTGATTTTAGAAAAAAAAAACCGGCATTTTTGTTGTATATTTATTTAGTTGAAAAATGTTGGTTATTTCTTCATAAAAGTTGGAACGATTAATCTTCATACAGTATCAAGCCCAAAGTCCTTTTAAAAGAGGGATCCATATGCTCGTTTTAAGCTAATGGTTAAATCTCGATAAAATGCATCTTTTCCCGATATTTCAGTTTGACGTCGCCTTCAACAACGAGCAAAACCCAAACCGCATAATCATTTAAAAGTTCCCAAAATTATAAACATAAATTCAAACAATTCAAACGAGAAAACTAACGGCCTGATTGATGTACAACACTTATAAAAATAATATACAACGACAACCACTGGTTACAGCAAAAAGGGAGTTCCAACCATATGTCCCAATTAAAACGAATTTCAGGTCAAACAAACGGGAGTTCTTATCTACGGGACAATAACTGGATCCGCCACTGTACAGTCTTCTGACGCGTACGAGTAATAGTATACCTATAGGATAGTCTCAGATTATGGTGTTACAAAATGCTTTTAGTTGTCTGTGAGTTTTTTTTTTTTTTTTTTTTTTTTTATTTATGTTTTATTCCATTTAGTCCTGCAATTTATTGATTGATTAATGAAAATATCATAGCAATTCTTTTGGTTTATCTAATTAAATATACAATTAATTTTATTTAGTTATTTGGATTTAATAACCTCAAATTAAAGGGTGCGAAAAGATATATTAATGTAACTGTTTCAAAGTTCAAATTGATCAATTATTGATTGAAGTGAATAAAAATGTATTTTCTCGAGGAATAAACTGCATAGTATACAAATCCTTGTTCTAGTATAAATTGTAATAATTTTCATCGGCGAAAAGATAGATACTTTTGTTGTGTTGGAAGAATCGTAAAAGTGTTATTTTTCTAAATTCTATTGTTTACTCGGACATCGTAAAGTCTAAAATTGATTTGTTTCTACCATATTGGACTTCATATTGTGTATTAAATTGAAACATGAACGCGGTCTTCTATGAGAACACCTGGATTGAAAGTTTGCAAACGTTCCGACCAATGAAATTCATTTTAATATGTAACGCGGACTTCAACAAGAGCACCTAGATGAAATATTGTTTTAGAAATTACCGCTAAAATATAGTTAATAAAATTATATGAGAGCAACAATGCAGGGGCCTGGTTTTCGAAAGTATCGTAAGATATGTCATAAGATATATGTTAGGACAAATCTTATGACCATTTTATGACTATCATATGATATGTCATAGAATGTAAATCAAAGCTGTCCTAAGATAGTCATACCTGTGATGCTCTTATAACTGTCATAAGAACATATTTTCTTTTGTTTTAAATAATGATTTAAAATGATAAAAGAATATAAAAGAATAAATATGAACCTAATAATTATTACCGTTCTTATTATTTACGAATATTTTATTTTTTCATTTAAATGAACATGAAATTATATATGAAAAGGAATTAAAATCTGAGTGGATAATTTGTTTAAATTTAGTTTGTATATAAAATAAATCTTGAACTTCGCGTTTATGTATTTTCATACATGAAGTTTTATTTGATTGTGAGTACTTTTAAGATTCGGTACACCGAGTACCCGCTTAACGAAATGCCCGTGCAAATACGTAAATAAAGTACTATATAAGTAAAGAAATAATATGTATAGTTATTTTACAAAATCATGAGTAAAAAGGAGTCCAAATTTTACGTCGCAGGAGATTAAAATTTTGATTGCTAAGTGGAGAAGAATAAATCTTTACTATTTTGCCGACTGAGCAACACAACTATTATTTTTATTGTAATGTACATGAAATTATACATGAAAAGTAATTAAAATTCTAGTTGATAATCATAAGACCATCATAAGTCATGTCGCGAGGTGTCTTAAGTTTACGACAAAAGTTATGATAAATCGTAACTTGGGACACTTTCGAAAACATATCTTACGACAATGACATGTCCTAAGACCATCATAAGACATGTCTTAGTCATAAGATACTTTCGAAAACCAGGCCCCAGAATTGTTTCTTTTCCATTCTTGTTTTTTTTACAATGTTTATGTTCATTTTAATTTGGTAGGTAGAATTATATTAAATGCCCCAAACGTAAATATAAGTTTTTTTGAAATTCATTAAAAGACGTAAGAGAATGCCGACTAACAGCCAGTCAAGGTAGTTTAACTTAATCCTATCCATCGTTATCGCAGACTAAAATTTGTCTCATATAAACAGAATACATGTTAATTAATTGCAAGAATTTTTGTACGTCACGGTGCATGATAGCACGATAATCCCTTTACAGAATCGTAACCACGCTTCAATACTTTCGTTTGATATTTGCTGCTCTTTCACAATTAATACCCGTTTTGCTCCAGTGACCGGTATTACAATTTATCACAGTTTTAAAAGTTCATTGAGCTGTTACTTCATTTACAATTTTGAGCAAGACAAAACTGTTTATCAAATTCAACAAATGTCAACATTATCTTTATCAATTTTATTATTTAACAAAACATTGTTTTTCATTACAAGCTATTCCATATATCAATATACAGCTAGTGAATATTTGTTGTTTACCGAAAATATAAGATAAATCGATTTAAATTATGTACACAATGAATAATTTCTGTGAAGTTACTTTTATTTCCGAATTTACGAGTACAATATAGTAAAACAGAAAAAAGAGAAACGGTAAATATACAGGAATACATAAAGTTTCGTAAGTAATTGCAAGGGACCACACGTTACTTACATGCCACGAGTTTTCATAGCACTTAGCAATTTTTGAAACGAATATGTGAGATAAAAATCTACTGCATTTAAGCAAATTAAAATTATGTTATACATCTAACTATTTTATTTGCAACAGATTCTAAGTTTTGCATTTTTATACCGTGCATCAATATTTTAATGTTTTATTTAAATTCCTTGTATGTCACGTGTTTTGTTCATTCATTTGTTTAAATTGTGAAGCATGTGACTTTACTAAGAATACACGCATTTAACTAAAGTCGATAAAGTTTGAAACAAATAAACGATAGATACATCGAGGTTGTTTTGCTTGAGTGATTTACCTATACAAAGCTCGGGTCTCAACAATGTTTAACGGGGCGTGGCCTATTGGTTTGACGCATCTTACCACCACCTGAAATTAACTTGATTGACCGCAAAGGAATCTATTTGACTGGCATTAAAAAATTTGATATGGTTTGAAATGAATTAAAACTAATTTTAATTTTTGTCAATCTTCATCAATTGATGATTAATCTTATTTAAATTGCGTTAATGCGTTTTTGTCCGTTCAAGTTAAATTCGGGTTACTAGTGCTGGCACTGAACACTACTGAAAATTCCCAAACAACTATTTTATCGATGTACTGATTAGTACGAAAACGTTCTTGACGCTCTTGAATTGAATGCAAGGCGTTTTCTCTTAATTACCTGAGTTAGTACTGAACTGTACTGGATCTCCTGCACGGATCAGGGTACTGAACACGTACTGAATAACTGAAAAGATCTTGACATTTTTCTTGCGGTAATTTTAGGCATTTAAGAGATGTTCAGTTTAAAATGACCGTTTCAGTAATAAAAACAGTTACTAGTGTATGCACATTCTTATGCTTTACGTTTTATCACAATGACGTTTTTCTTGCATTTTCACTTTTCCAGATTTACAAAAAAAGGAAATAATGAAATGGAGAAAAGACAAGTCCACTTTCAAGAAACTACTGCGTCAAAAACAGTTTCGGCTAAAATGAAAACCCATGGATTTGTAATATTATCAGGTCCCCCTGAATCCGGTAAATCTGCCATAGCATATAACACAGCTTTTATATTAGAAAAGGATGCGGAATTTAATATCTTAACTGTCTCGTCACCAGAAGAAATTCGAAAATACTTACTGCCTGAAACAAAACAGGTATTCTTAATTGATGATCCAGTAGGCAAATATACTGTTGATGACTTTTGTATTCAGCGATTGAAAATGAGGAAAACTTTCTCAAACAAACATTTACTGGCTGCTCCACTACGAAACTTATACTCACTTGTAGATCGTACATATACAAATTTGGATTTTGTCGCAAATTACACGTCTCGCCAATACATTGTGATTTACTTTCAGATGATTTGAAATTGTTAATAAATGAAAGGAGACAAATTTGTAGAAGATATAACGTACCAGAGTTAAATGATGACACTATTATGATGTATGATTTCTTGCCCTTGTTATGTGGGTTTCTCAAGACAGGATTACACAACTTCATCTTTTGTAAATCCAATCAAAGTCCTAAGGAAGAAATGAATAACACAAAGGAAAAGTCTGATATAGCTTTTCTCGCAATAGCCCTGCTTGTAGTACGAGAAAACTATATCGATAAGCAAATTTTGAGCTTGGTAAATTCTGAAATTAAAGAGTTGCTAAATGATCTGTGCAATGAATGTGGATTTAAATACTTCCTTCAACTACACTGCTTTTATCAGCACTGCATGGTTTGATTGGAACATACGTAAAGGAAACGGACGATGGATTTGCTTGTATTCACGATAATCTATTCCTTAACCTTTCGTTTGTAGTAGGGAGTAGTATCATTCATTGTTTACTTAGATATGGAAGTAGTAAATTTCTCGCCAATCGAATGCAGTTAGCTTCTATACAAGAGGAGCATGATGATTCAGTAATTATGGTAAACCCGGAACAGGAAGAATCATATTTCCAAAGACTTATGTTGGATATAAGAAATGGTAATCACAGCCATGTGTTTACTGGTATACAGATGAAATATTTACGATTTAGAACAAAACTGCTAAAATGTCTTGAAATTTTAAAAGCTGAGGATTTAAAATGCGATAAATATAGCTCTACACCTCTTCATGTTGCATCAGAACAAGGTTATGAAGATTTAGCACATGCACTTGTGGAACTAAAACAAGACCAGATAAATCACCAGGACAGTAATAAAAGAACGCCACTGTATATGGCTTGTTTAGGTGGCCATGATAAAGTTGTCATAGAACTTTGTTTGCACGATCAGACTACACTTGAAATTACAAATAATGACGACTGTACACCTTTGGATGCCGCCGCGAGCAATGGTCATTGTTCTACAGTGAAATTACTACTTGAATACGGTGCAAATTTAAAAAGAAAGATACCAAGATGAAAAGAACTGCATTATACAGAGCTTGTGAAAATGGACATTACGATGTAGTACGTTTGCTGCTGAGTAAGAACCCAGATGTCAAACATACAGACGTAAAAGGACTTAAAGCAATTCATATAGCATGTTTAACAGGACATTCTGATATTGTGGAACTTCTATTAAGCTATAAAGATATGATAAATGAATGTGATGCTCATGGCAGAACACCACTTTTATAGCTAGTGAAAGCAATCAACAAAGATAGTTGAATTGCTTTTACAACATAAAGCAAACGTAGATCAAACAAACAAAGAAAACATGACACCCCTTCATCAAGCATGTCAAAATAGAAACAAGATAATAGTAGAACTATTGCTAGAGAATTCTGGAAAATAAATGTACAGTCTGTGGATGGATTATCGCCATTGCACATCTCATGTTTGGAAGGTACACTTGACATTGTTATTATCCTATTGAACAAAATGCTGAAGTAAATTTAGCAACTAAACAAGGATGGACGCCTTTTTATAAGTTGTAGTGAAGACCATTTAGAAATATGCAAATCACTACAACACAGTGGTGCAAGTATCAACACAGCCGATAAATTTGAATTTACTCCACTTCATATTGCGTGTGAGAAAAACATGAACACATTGTCAGATTTTTATTAGAACATAATGCAAATGTTAATACGGTTAATAGAAAAAAGAGTCGCCATTGTACATTTCATGTATGAATGAGAGTTCGAAATTGTTGAACTTTTATTAGAAAAGAATGCAGATGTAAATATTCGCGAGGAAAACGGAAATTCTCTGCTTCATGCCGCATGTCTAAAAGGAAACAAACAAATAGTACAATTACTACTGGATAAAAAGCCGATATACACAAACGAAATAATGCGGGCAAGACTCCATTTGACGTAGTACAAGGAAGAGATGAAGATAGTATAGATGAGATGTTAAATCGTAATAAAAGATGTAATTGGAGAATTTTTATAATAATAAATCATCTGAGTAATAATCAGATTTGTGTATTATATATTACCACCCAAATGCGCTTTGATATCATGTAGATAATCTTACAACTCTAGATAAAATGTCTGTCTACAATACTTTTTTGTAGGATTGTAACATTGCGTATAACAATTTTGTTTGTAAGTAGTTGGTTCAAATGTGTTCATTCAAAATGAAGAGAGAGAGAGATAAGAGGATAACAAGACGCCAATAAAAAAAAACAGAAACAAAATAATGGATAAAAACCCAAGAAAAACCTCTTTACATAAAAATAAAGATATGAAACATATACATTAACGATTCAAATACAAAATACTCTTCTGTAATATAATTGACAATGATTTATTAGTTCACCTTAAGGCTTTCAAAGATGAGCAATACTCAACCCGTATTGTCAGCTATTAAGGCCTCACAATGAAAAATGTGAAAAATTCAAATAAACAAAACAACAGCCTGATTTATGTGAATTAAGGGAACCCAACGGCCTGATTTAGAAAAATTAGGGAAAACATATATGAAAACTACAACCACTGTTTACAAACTCCCGAATCAAGGAAGGCTCATTACTAGAGAAAGATGTAGCAGCACAGCATAAGAACAAATGATAACAAAATCGAAATGGCTGAACGTAACAGATGTGTACGGCACACAAAAAAAAAAAAAAAAAACAAATATATTGTAACATAAATTGTTAGACACCAAGTATTGATCCATGACCTAATAAAAACTTGGGATGAAATGAGGTGCTTCAGGTGAGTTCCTGCTCTACTTAATGTTATTCGATGCAAGTAAACCAAAACCAGTTATGTCATCATCGAGGAAAAGACGACGGAAATTTGGATACGACAAGTAAAACATATTGATTTCATGGTCATCTGTGATAAAGTTACATGTATTTCATGACTGTTAACAAAATCATAATGGCGTCTGTATAACTTTCAAACGAAAGCTGTCAACACTTTCATTAGCCTTCTGTGTCAGCTGTGACCCTGTATTAATACAAGCCTTGATAACCGTATCACCTGGGAGATAATCCTCCTCCTTCAAAATGCGGCCACATTCTGTATGTGTCTGTCCAAAGTCGGGGCCTGTAATTCAGTGTTTTTCGTTTGTTGCTACATATCATATTTGTTTTTCATTTATTGTTTGTACATATATCAGGACGTTGGCATGGTTTTCTTATTGATTTCCATTTGCCATTTTATAGTACCTTTATTGCGTACTATGCGGTATGGGTTATTGATCATTACTGAATTCATGATTTATTGATGGTTGTTTGCCTTACCTCTTCAAGGGCAAAAATGTGAATTCCATCGGCTTATTAGGTATGTTTTATAAGAGCAGAAATGTGTTGCATCAGGTTACATATGAATGGAAAATTTGTGCAAGGGTCATTTACGTGCACACAGACTAAATTTGAAAACTACATTTCAGAGGCAAGGATTTAACGTTCCTAGTATGAACGGACGTTGCGGCGAATTCATATATCGCACACAGACAAAACAGCCTAACGGATGTCCTTACTTATATAATTTATACTGAAATACTACATTCATGTTATATACATATCTAATTTCGTTTATCAAGGCATTAACACAGAGGTCAGTGTTTCGGCTCCGGATGAAATCATAGCATCTAGTAAGTTATAAGTGAACATTGCAAAATGTATCAGCAGCAAAGAGAAGAATTATAGTATGTGCAAATAAAAGACCTAATATTCTGAAATACCTCGATATCAGAATTTCCCTAGGCAAAATTTGGAAAATATCTGTTTTCCGATGATTTTGTAGAAAAAGATAACATAAAACAGTTATTTTTTTTACCAAAATTGCACTGACTGCAAGCCTGATTTTACTCCTTCAGATGCTCTTACTTGATCGAATACCAGAATGTCCTACCACAGATTAGGTAACCTATTGAACATGCCGATACCACGAAGTCAATAGCCTATTATATGAAAAAGTTTATTGTGAAATCAAAATTAAGATACACGGGATAACGTTTCCTTTCTCATTGGTAATTTTCCATTCCTTGGCGGTGGTGTTCCATTAGTAACTTCTTATGGAGTGTTTATTTCACGGCTTGTTCTCTTTGCACATGTTTACAGTAGCGTCTCATAGTTAAAAATTAATAATATTGTCATGACTTAACAAACTTTTACAAAAGAATATAAAAGACTCATGAATACGTTAAAACATTCATAAAATTGTACCACAACTAAATATTGTCAGAGCGAAAGAATGTAACCAGGAGTTTAATGCCTAGTTGAATTAGACACCTTCAATATCGTCTCTTTTTTTTTTCATAAATGACTTATTGCCAGAACTAAGAATTATGGCCCGAGAACACAGTTATTGTGTAATTCATTTCTTAAGAACATTAAAATGCAGTTTTGAAAACTTCCCACCTGCGTTTTTTCAATAAGATAAAAGTGTAATGTATTATTTTGGGACAATTATATCAAACTTATAGGAAGGTCAACCAGCTCTAACTCAAAATATGGACAATTTATCTTGAGGGATCTTTAATTCAATTTCACATCTTCAGACATCCTAAGTTGTGATCTTTTTCAAACAGACCAAATTAATTTACCTTATGATGGCCATTTTTACATACTATTTTACGAATAAATATGAAGAAAAAATTTGAAAGGCGTATAAAAACAGTTCTTTGTTACACACAGTCCACAATAGCGACTTCATGTGTAGTCAACGGAAATCAAAGGACGATAATGTGTTTGGACCCTACATCGTTGTTGTTTAATCGTGATACTGTCTGTGATAAAGGAGTTTTTCTTCTGCATTACCATGTTTGCAGTTAGTTCTGGTCATCGCACAAGGTAAACCTTTATGTACTGTATATGATGTTAAAAGTGTGAAATCTATTATGAAATACAACAAAATATTCGAGTGAAAATACAGCATGATTCCTTCAGATTCCTCTCTTTAAACTACTTTCAAATAGTTTTATCTGCGACAATTCTTTGATACAGTTTTTGTTGTTATTCAAAGGGTTTGTGGTTATCTCTTTGATGTACCTTTGATAAGGCTATTTCGGAAACATTTAAAGGGGATTGGTTTAAAATATTTATACACCATGCCTGTCCCAAGCTTGAAATCTATATATTGATTATTGTTTATCCTATTTTGACGCGTTTTTATTCTTTTTTTTTTCATTTTAAAGGATTAATTGTTGAAAGCAGAATTTAAGGTTTCTGTGAAATTTATTTACTACTTAATATTCAATTAGACTTAAGACGATTTGGATCAGAATACTTTGTATAAACTTGTGTCTACTTTTAGAACTGTTTGTTGACCTGTAAATGTTTTGGGATTGCTGTATCATGCACAACACCTTATGTGATTCATTAATTATTGTTTGTCATAAATTTACATGTAAAGCATTTTGTATTCAATACTATATCATTAAGTTGGACAAAACATTGTCGAATGCTACACGCCAAGCGTAAAGTATTGCGCATCGAATTCAACTTGATAACAATTTAATATCGTACCTTGCTTTGAAGTAGACAAACACGGTTATTAACGAACAAGTTGAAAAGGTTACAATCTTTACTTAGAAATTGCATCCTGTCCATGGTAGGTATAGTGTCTGGCGGAGATCGTGTTTTCGAGTGAATCGGTCCACTTTTTCGAGTGTAGATCGGGTTTTTGAGTGATAAAACATGCGATCAGGTCAATTACATACTATTTCGCAATTATAATAGTTTTATTCAGTTCATGACTGTCCATCTTATTTTGAATACTGTACATGTTTCGAGCACAAAAGACGCACAATTTCGTTGTATTTAACCTAAAATTGAGTGTTAAAGCATTGTCCGCGTTTTCTCGAGAGCAACCGTTAAAACGTCCGGGTTTTTAACAAATGGTCCGGGTTTTTGAAGAAAATCGGGAAAAAAGTAAGTCATTCTTGACCTTAAAACTGACTTTTCTAGTTTATAACTGTAATTAAGTGAAGGACAATATTATTTATTCCCAATAGTTCACCAAAAAAAAAAAAAAAAAAAAAAAAAAATTACAATGTTGATAAAATTAAACATTTTTCAATATCATGTAATGACAACTTTCTGTTTTACCATAACCTAGCAGAATTACGATATATAAGAAATCAATGGGTCCGTTTTAAAACGGTCTTAAGAACCGAGTACAGGGACTCTAAATTTTTAATTTCATTGCATGCTACCTTTGATTTTACAGTCAATAATATTTTATGATTGATATATATTACAGTGACGAAAAACACAGGAGCAAGAAAACTAAGAAAAAGGAGTAAACAATCAGAAAAATTCAATATAAACCCAAATATTCTACAAAAGAGGTCACCCCCTACACCCCCACCCTCCATAAAATTAATAAGTTACAATAA
>JAASAO010001914.1:0-55864 GCA_017311375.1 Mytilus coruscus
TTCACCCATGATCGGTAACCTTGATACTCTTTTGTTTGGGCAAATGTTGTATCCCTTGGCGATGTTCGTTGTCCACTTCTCATGGACTACACATTCCTTAGTTGATATAATAGGCGCATGTTTGCAGTGAAGTATCAGATGTACGGATTATGTCAATGTTATAATCATTCAAGACAGGGATGAAGATAAGATAAATTGGTGAAACAAAGGAATAGGTTCACGAAGGGTCAATATTGGCCCTATAATTCTGTGGAATTTAAACTAGGTAATAATAGTTAACATCTAATGACAAAATATGCAAACATATTTTTACACTTACGATGTCATTATGACGTCATAATTCACCACTCTTATAAATCAAACCATAATTTTGACTATTTTTGGGGCACATTCTAATAGTTTTGCCTTAAACGACACCAAAACTTATCAATATACATCTTTGTGTAACAAATTCATTAGAATGTGGCCAATCTTTTCAGACGGAAATAGACCTTACAAATGCACAAAGACTTGCAATATGGTTTACAATCATGTAAAATATTATACTTTTGAAGCTGTCAAAATGGTTTAAATAAATTAAGACTTATAAGTATGAGTCATGTTTATGTTGTTAAATTGGTTGCTATACACTGAACTATAAGGCAGTTAGTTTTAGTTCTGATTTTCAAGACTTTTGATCGGCTGTTAATTTATTACGACATCATTGATCGTTTAATATTGTTACTGCCAGGTCTTGTGTCTTATCAAAGTTTATACATCATTCTATATTTTATTACAACTTTATTCATACTATTGACATTATTATCATCATTCGAGATATATACGTTTTTCCAAGGATATAACTTTCTCTAATTAATTGTGAAGTTGAATCTAATCTGTAACACTCGGACATCGACCTTTCATTTATCACTGATCATGGCGGATCGCCGTGCACCTCGTTTCAGACAGAGGTCTAGTCAGTGGGACAGTGCCGACCCAGCTAACTGGACTGCTAACAAGTTGAAAGATGAATTAGAAAATATTAACATTTTTGTCCCTGTTTCACTGGGAAAGAATATGCTCAAGAAAATATACATGGACAATATCGCGCGTAGGAACGTTGCCCCAGCTGACCAACAGATGACAGGCAACACCTCACAGACGTCAGCATCATCAGACAATGCACCAAATACAACTTCTTCTGATGCAAGTGCTAATTTGAACACAGACATAATTGCCAGCTCTAATGAAGTTCCTCAAGTTCAAAGAGATTTAACTTCGGGCAGCGGTAGTAATTCGGCTAGAAGTAGCGCCGTGACAGAACCGCGGATGAATTTTCACAGTGGAATGGCCGGAACTACGTCATCCAATATGGCGGCGCCCAGTGCCAGTAATGTCAACAACGAAGTTATGACAGGGATGTTGAATTCAATGCAGTCCATGTAAGGAACGATGCTTGGTTTACAAATTAATAAATATCAATGACAAACCAATAACCATTGATGCTAACAACCTCAGCACTGCATACGCAGCCATGAGACGCAACGATTCCGGTCCAAGTACCAGTTCAGGAGCTGAATGTAGCCAGACTTTTCCTTTGAATGGTGGGTATCGTTTCCTATTTCGGAATTTGGGGTACCATCAGAATGCATCCCACATGTTGACATTGTTTCTGAGGTTATTAAGAAACGTATTTGGGAGGAAAAGATGTTAACTTAGCGGCCCTTTTAATCACTAAACACGAAGCAGACAAGAACATTGTTCAACAACAAGGGTCTATCACGGTCAACTTGTCCAATCATGAAGATACAAGACTTCTCAAATCTTTGACCATAAGTGAATTCATAACTGCCTTTGGCAAATACAAAAGAGTGATGTGTTCAAAATTCCTGATAGGAGAATTGAGTTGGACAGATATGAAGCCAATATTATTGATATATACAATGTATATGGGGCTAAATTTTACGACTATCATTGTCAGTTTTCAGCCAGGGCAGCAGCAGCATTGAGAGACTGCAACATTAAAGTTGATTGGTCAATCAAAGATACAACTATGCTCAGTATGGTTGCGGGAATGCCAAGGTCAATTCATGTTCCAATTGCTCATCAACTATGCATTTATCTTCATTCTGTCCACAACTACAAAATATAGGAACAAACAAAGTGGCCAACACAGCTAATTATTCTAAGAGTTCAAAGTTTGCTGTGAAGGATGTGGACCGTTATGGCAGGAAAAGAGTTACACACAATGAAACTGAACTTTGCAATAACTTTAACGATAGGAGGTGTAATATGCAACCTTGTCAATATGCACATATTTGTTCAATTTGCTATTCGAATAACCATGCAGCATTCATGTGTTCAAGAAAGAAAATCCCAAACAAAACAACACAGACAATATAAATAAATGACTAGATTTTAACGAGAGAGAAAAGTGGATACTCCAATAAATGTAGATGTCTTAAAACAACAGTTAAATAATCATCCGGATAAACAATTTGTGAATTATTTATGCCATGGCCTTGCTTTTGGTTTTGATACCTTAATTTCTAACATAGAGGTTCCTACTAAAGAATGTCGAAATCTGAGATCAGCATCTACTAAACCAGATATTGTCGATAAACTTATTGAAAGTGAAGTAAATAAAGGATTTTAGAAGGGCCATTTATGGAATTGCATTTTAAGAAATACAGAGTAAGCCCAATAGGTGTTGCTATAGGAAAATATTCAGGAAAGCAAATACTTATAGTAGACTTATCTTCCTGCATGAAAATATTGTGCATCAAATTGTTAATGACATGATTGACAAAGATAGTTGCTCTTTATCATATGTGCGCATTGACGATGCAATTCAATTATACAGAATTTAGGAAGATACACAACCATGTGTAAAACAGATATTTCCGATGCGTTCAAATCAATACCAGTAGTGCAGTGGCACATGTTTTGTATTAAATGGCGTAAAATTATTATTTCTATACCAAACTTGCATTTGGCTGTCGATCAAGCCCAAGAATTTTCGATAACTTGTCGCAAGCAGTGTGTTGGATAGCAAAGAATAATTTTGGCATAGAATTTATTTTGCACTTTCCTGATGACTTCATAACTTTTGAACATCCACATAAATGTGGACAGAGAAATATGGATTTATTGTACTACATTTTGACACACTAAAGATTCCAATGGCTAAACATAAAACTTCAGGTCCAGACACAGTAATTGAATATCTTGGAATTATTCTGGATTCAAATTAAATGGAGGCAAGACTGCCAAAAGATAAACTTCTTCGAATTTCAACTTTCTTGAAAGAGTTTCTGATTAAAAAATCCTGCACAAAGCGGGAGGTGTTACAATTACTAGGCCATTTAAATTTTGCATCTAGAGTCGTCATCCCAGGGAGAGCATTTGTATCCCATCTGATCTTAGTGTCAACAACAGTTAAGGCTTTACACCACTATATCAAACTAACATGTGAATGCAGGAAGACATTCGAATGTGGCTCTTTTTCTTTCAAATTGGAATGGTGTCAGCATGTTTTATAACAAAGAAAATATAACTTCTGATGATTTGTGTTTATATACAGATGCCTCTGGTTCTATCGGTTTTGGTGGCTATTATAAAGGACTGTGGTTTGCTGAATCATGGCCATCAATGTTTTCAAATTTAGTAGTTGATGAAAAGAAGTATCTATAGCTTTTAGAGAACTGTATCCTATAGTGGTATCAGCAGTTTTGTGGGGACACATGTGGAAAAAGCAAAGAATAATTTTCATGTGTGATAATGAGGCTACGGTAGCCATCTTGAAAAAGGACGTTCCAAATCAGCACATACAATGCCTTTAGTAAGGAGATTTACATTTATAGCTGCACAACAAAATTTTGTGTTTTTGTCTAAACATGTACCAGGAAAATCTAATTCTAAAGCTGATGCTTTGCGTTTGCAGATAGACAAATGTCGTCGCCTTGCGAAAGAAGCACAGGAGTATCCATGCAAAGTGCCTTCTCCTCAACTAGTGTTATGGAGCTCGACACCGTAGTTAGCCAGTTATGGGAGGCAGCAATCTCTACCGGTACAAGAAAACTTATGAAACTGGTTTCAGAACATACACATCCTTTTTGTTATTAACCGGTGTTGTCGCATTCATCTTGCCTGGCTGTGTTTCAATCAATGAACAGTTATTATTACTTTTTGTTGCTTATTGTACAAGTAGACTACATATTAGTTATAGTACTATTAAACTGTATTTGTGTGGTATTAGGTTCAAATGTTTAGAACTTAACATAGATTATCCTGATTTAACTTAGTTAAGACGACTTAAAGCTATACTTAATGGAGTAAAGCGTACTTATAAAACCAAACCTAAACCAAGGTACCCTATAACTTTTGATATTTTAAAGAAAGTCTGTCTCTGGTTGCGCCAGGACAGTAGTTACGAGGATTTATTATTAGAAACTATGTGGACAGTTGCATATTTTGGTTTTTAAGATGTGGTGAATTCACAGTTGATAGTTGTGGAAATTTTGATCCAGCTTTTAATTTATGTATTTCAGATATTGTTATTTGAAGCGACAGCATACATCTTAAGCTTAAAATTTCTAAAACAGATCCTTTTAGACAAGGTGTGACTATTAAACTTTTGAAACTGGTACCGAGATTTGCCCATATAGGATATGTTGTTTGTATATGAATAATCGCTTTCAAAGAAACCCGTCTCTTGAAACTCCATTGTTTGTTGATTTAACTGAGGCTGCTGTTACCAGAGCTAAATTTCTCTTTATTCAAACATGCTTTAGATAGTTTAGGTATTGACTCTACCTATTACAGTGGCCATTCTTTTCGCATAGGGACAGCGACAACTGCCGGTTCAGTTCTGGTTGAAGACCACTTGATAAAAGTTATGGGCAGATGGTCTTCAGATGCTTATTGTAGATATATAAAATTTCAGATTCTGACCTGAAAGAGCTCAAAATTCTTTAGCAAAGAATTGATTAATTTGGCAAAATTGTTAATAATTATATAAGTATTATGAACATACTAGTTTTACAGTATACTATATTGCAGATCTATTTAGTATCACTTGTATGCCTTTCGCCATTTTGGTTCAGAATATATTTGGTGATTTATGTAGTGTAGTATGATACATGTGATAATAATGATAAGATTATATATTGTTTTGATTTATATTTTTGGTTGTTATAACTTTTACTTAATTTTGGGGCACTCAGACCGCATACATTTCATGTATTCAATCTGACTTGTGGCCGTATTAATTAATTTATCTGGTAATGGGAATACATAATTCATTAATTCCCAAAATTCTGTAGTTTTCATTTTTTCGATGTACAGTACATGTACATTAAAGTTTGAATGGGCTATTAAATTTGTCTAGCAGTTTTTGCTATCTTCATCCACATCAATTTGAAGTAATGCTCTTCCGGCTCTTGTAGCACACTTGTCTTCCGGCTCTTGTAGTTCTGGGTACACCGAGTAGCATCTAACATTGCTTCCGGCTCTTGTAGCTAACTACACCGAGTTGAGCATTACTTCCATGTGCATTACTGACATTGTTATTCCGGCTCTTGTAGCCTAAGCTGCACTGAGTAAACAACTACTTTTCTGCTCGGATAGCTTTCCAATAGCTGCTACACCGAGTTTAACTATGTCAGTAATTTAGAAAATGCTGAGTCTGCCCCAAACCCAAATCAAGTATAAGTTTTAGTTATTTTGTATTAAGAAGTTATGTAATATAGTATAATCTTTTGACTAGAGTAATTTTGAGTGATTTATTGTGTATGTAAATATATTAATATTATGTTTTTAGTAATAGAAATTATTAACTACTTTAGTTTTGTCTAATTATTACATTAGGGAGCCAGATAATTAGAGAATCCGAATAGTAAGTCGACATCACTTTTCTTATTACTATACTAGTGATAAGATCCATCGTCAAACTATCCATAGATATAGGAAGATGTGGTGTGAGTGCCAATGAGACAACTCTCCATCCAAATAACAATTTATAAAAGTAAACCATTACATGTAAATGTAGAAATTAGTATATGAGTAGCTGCACTCTTTGCAAATATGGGATTTATGTCAATGCATACCAAGCGGAGTCTTAACAGTATTAAGTAACCTGTAATGTCTTATAGTAGATTATATGGCATCATTTTTGAGCTGCACACACACTTGGTTCATCTTTATTGAGTTTTTGTCTTAAGTTGTTTCTTGCCTAGGCATATTTATATGCACTTGGTTTATTGTCAAACTCTACAGAGCTTACAATGAGAAGTTACTTGCAGTACACTATGACCACTAAAACATCAGGCACATTACAACTATACATGTATGCTGATTGATCTCAGAATTATGATACAACACAATTACTATATTGGTATTACCATTCAAGATGGGATAAGAATACAGTTGAAGGATCGAACTTGGTTTTCTATTCTAATTAAGTATTTACAAAATAAACAGCAAATAGAAACTAGATTTGCAATTGCTAGCAATAGCGGATGTCATCCTTTCCTTTTCCAAAGTCACATGGTGGTCCTCATTATAGTAGAGTTCCATCAACATTGGTCTATTAAATTCAAAGAACTAGCGCGGACAAAATGTGTGGAAGGAAAATAAAAATAAGAAAACAAGAAACGTAGAATAACAATACGTCACCCTAACTCCATTTAGGGTGCCATAATAAGGTTCTAGGCATCTTATTTTGCATATCTTAGATCATAATTATAGATTCTCCTAAGAATATATGTAACCAAGTTAGGGCCAAATTAGGGCCTTCATGGCTCTACTAGATTTATTGTATTATTCCAGCGGATGGAATTGAACTAAAAGCCAGCTTCTTGTTCTGAATTATCAATTAAAGAGAATCAAGTTAACAAACGTTTTTAAGATATTTCTTTTGGCTTACAATACTTTTCGGGAGAAAAGAAATGCAACAGGCAACGATTTGGCTTTTAAAATATTTGGTCTAGCTCATAGATAAACATGACTTTATCCCGAACACAAAAATGCCAGTTTAGAAATCAACAGGACAGCATAACACTTTTTATAATAGACAACAGTAAATAGCATTTACTGTACAAAGTATGTCAAGTTCTTAAGTACGCTAGGTATAAAGACTTTATATAGTTTGTTATACTGACGACTGAACCACAAGTATAAATTGGTCAAATATGAAATATACATTACTAGCATGTTAGAAAAATAGAAAAATATATTCTCACCAATTTCTTTCTTTGCAAATATTGGACAATTAAGCTGTTACGCCATTTGTATATCTATTAATAGCATTAACGGTACGACTTTTACTGCACCGGATTCGCATTTCGGCAAATAATGTTTCTGCAATGATGCTTTGGCCAACATATTTGAAAATCTGTAATATAATACAAACGATGATGAACCAATAAACTAAAAGGATCTTCAGTATAGCCGAATCGGGACAAGGAATCCGAGCTTTGCATGATTAATGTTAACTTATTTAACAACTTGTATAACAGCAAATGTAAATGTAAATTAAACAACAACCTTATTTTCATGTCGTTACAAAAGTACTGTTAAAACATACGACAAATTTGTCATCGATTTCAGCGTTGATACATCGTAAACGTCATCCCAATAATGTTTAAATAATAAGTATTAGAAGTTCAGATTAATACAATTATTTGGCAAAGTTGAGCATAAATATTGATACTTTCAAAAAGTTCAAAGTATTAATAATAATTAAAAAACATATATTTATGCAGTCCAAAACCTGATACAGAATGTATCTATAGTATCTGAAATTTAAAGAAAAAATCACATTTTACTAATGCTTCGCTAAAATTATAGGATAAAATAGTGTATACAGATATAATTTCGGGTCTTGATGGCCTTAGTCAAATTTGGCACAATTTTGTGTATTAGATATAAGCATAGTATCTACGATAATATCTTATTACAGGTGGTCAATTCGACATAACAGTATCAGAAGTATTGTAGACGGGACTTAGAGAAATCTACAATGCCACTGGAGACCCATGGGATGGAAATTATATCAATGACCAAATAATCAAAACCTGAAGGAAGTTATTGGTTGGACTGTGATGGGAAAGTTGAGTTCAGATGGTTTTGATGAATACCTTGAATTATTGAGAGATGTGGAACAAAGAAAACGTAGCGTAAATAACGACTCCAAATTGTCAAAAAGATATCAAATGATCTTCTGACGAAAATTGAGATTCCTGATGCATACAAATTGGACGTTCAAAAGAAAAGAAAAGTATTAAGCTATCGGCGTCATTAATGAAGAAAATGTTTTCATCATCAGTTGATTCAATGATGAAACATGTAGAAGGGCCTCTTGAGATGAAAGAAACACGAGGAGTGTCAACCATTCTGTTGGTAGGGGATATGCAGCTTCTGACTTTGTTCAATGTGCCTTTCGAGAGAAATTCAATCAGAAGTATAGGATAATTTTTCCGTTGACCCCTGATATGATAGTTTTAAAAGGCGCAGTAATCACAGGTCAACTAGTCGAAGCAATTGTTGGCAGGATGGCAAAGTATCATTACGGTTTTGGTCTTAGTACAGCAGCAGTCTCTGAGCGTATATAAAGGCAATAGTAGTATACCGCTATTCGAAATTCATAAATCGATTGAGAAAAAAACAAATCCGGGTTACAAACTAAAACTGAGGGAAACACATCAAATATAAGAGGAGAACAACGACACAACAGAAACACAACACTAAAATGCAACACACACAGAAACGAACTATAATATAACAATGGCCATTTTCTTGACTTGGTACAGGACATTTTAAGAAAAATTGTGGGTTGAACCTGGTTTTGTGGATAGCCAAACCTCCCGCTTTTATGGCAATGTTAAATATAACATTAAAATGACAAGATTTCATGACAGGACTACAATACAAATAAATGGGAGAACATACAGGACAGAGACACACACAAATAATAGCTAGCAAAAGGTACCAGGTATATAATTTAATACGCCAGACGCGCGCCTCGTCTACATAAGACCCATCAGTGACGCTCAGATCAAAAAGATCGAAAGCCAAAACAAGTACAAAGTTGAAGAGCACTGAGGACCAAAAGTTCCAAAAGTTGTGCCAAACACGGCTAAGGTTATATGCCTGGGATACGAAAATCCTTAGTATTTAAAATAATTATAATATTATGGTGGGAAAAGACTTTCTTTCCTTTAATTAAGAAGGGCCAAACAATCAAAGTTGGTGATGTAGTTACGGAAAACGAAGTCGTGTTAAAAGCGAAATCTAAATGGGCAAACCTTGAAGTCTATATAACGGAAGAAGATGAACCAAGAAATGTTATTGATGAGGAACATTTCACCAAAGTATTAAGCATCAATGTCAAACTGCCAAAATTAAAGAAGAAAAGTATTATTGTCCTGACAATATCATATGATGAAACAGAATTCAATGTGGTAGCTACAAATAGAAATACAGGTCGCTGCTTTGTTGGTAATTGTCGGTTTTAGACAAAGAAATAAACCTAAAATCTAATTGAAATAAGAATTAGAACAGTATTTACGGTCCGTGTATATTTGCGTCCATTCGTTTTTCGTTTTGAAATATCAAAACAAAAACGAAAACGAAAGTGCTTTCATTTTCGTTTTGATTTCTCAAAACCAAAATAAAAACAAAAGTGTTTTCGTTTTTCGTTTTGATTTTCAAAACCAAAACGAAAAACGAAAGTGTTTTCATTTTCGTTTTGATTTCACTAAACAAGAAAAGCATCTACATTTGATTCAATTTCTGTATTTTGCTCTATTAAATTCTCGTTTTACGTTGCACAATGTTTTCCTTTCCTTTTATATAGCCATTGATACCCCGGTGTATTTACTACTTAATGTAGACAGAATAGACCGCCTGACTTATGATTTGAACTAAGGTGATTAATGAATCAAAGACTTCAAATTTCCTTGTTTTTATCTATAATAAAATATCAAATTATTATATTCAAATATCAAATGAATCACAAATTTAAATAATACAATGAAATATTATATAAAGATGGTAAAAATAAAACGATTGATTACAACATAAAATTAACAAGGAGGTTACTACTTATCTGAGAAGAAAACTAGCCCTGTCGTTAAAGTATGCACAGCGGTTATCATATCAATAGTATTTAAATCGGATATAATGTCGACTAATGGAAAAGACTTTATCAATCTGAACAAAAGGATGCATGATCTTTACTTTTAAGTTGTGAAAGGTTAGTAATCTAAGATGATTAAAACTGATGACCTCGGTCCATCTGTCAGTATTAGTACTATTACACGAACATTCACGACGATAATCTGTTTTTTATTAAGATCAATTGATTGAAAACAAATACCGAAAGTTCACAATTCAAAATGGGATAAGAATTCAATCATTTTGCAATTCGGGCCTATTCGTGATGACTTTACTCCTTTGAGAAGGCTATATGGTGACCTATACTAGAGGTGTGCACGGGTTGGTTACGGAATAGAGAATAATGGGCAAAAATATAAAGAATAGAGAAAATGGACCAAAAATTAAACAAAAGAGAATAATGTGGTGTTGGAATTTAAAGAATAGAGAATAATTGGCAAATAGTATAATGATTAGAGAAAATGGCCTAAAACATTAAAGAAACCCAAACCCAGACCAATATAAAAGTTGCCTATACCAACGTTTTCTGTCTCCAGTAGATTGTTATTGGTAACCATACGTTTTCTTTATTTTATGACTATCAATTAAGACGTGAGCTTCAATAATTTGCTAGCATATGGTTACTTAACTTCTTTTGCTCCTGGTGACAAAATAGAAAAATGTTATTAATTGATTGCGTCCAAAGCACTTTTCTGGTTTAATCTTTATCAGGAGGGTTAGGAGGGGACAAACAACAGTACATTTCACCTGTTGGTACTGTAGCGTCACTCTTCTTTCATTTTCTTGTGTCTGTTTTTTTTTTTTTTTATTTACACCAGGTAAGACTTTTCATTTTCAAATCTGTCTATCCCCACCACTACCCCGTGCAAAATACTATAATTTTATTAACGGTGGCCCTTTATGATTAACAATAATTGAAGAAAAACAAAAATATGCATACAGCTACCGACGACAACAACAGAATTAATAGCTCCTGACTTCAAACAGGCCAATATATTCGAGTTATATTCCCAACTCATACCTGGGTGGTGTAAAATCAGTTCATAAGAACAGAGTTGTCTTTCACATGAAACCAAGTAAAACATTGGTTAATAGTTACTTCGGTATAAATGATCGAGAAATTAAGAAGGTAAAACAAAACAAATATTAAAATTAAGACAGTATTCATGCAATAACTACAACTTGGATACAGTCACTTTGTTCAGTTAAGAGTTTGATTTTGACAAATAGATTTCCGATAATTGTTCTGCATAAAACCCTATGGGAAAGCACATTGACATAGTTTTCTAAACGTTTTTTGGAACCCAATGACATTGCATAGTGTTGCAAACTGTAATGTGAAGATGTGCATGAAATTGCGGAATAAAGGAATTTCGGTCTGGTCAAACCAGAGTTTTTAAAATTGTGTTTTCCTGCTTCTCTACAAGCAAGCGGCATTATTAAGTAAAAGCAGAGACTTGTCGGCTCGGAGTCAAAATATTGAATCCGCGTAGGATAAATAACATGTCTTCCTGCGAACTATAACATTGCAAAGTAGCACGTCACGCTCAGTGTGTCGGTATAATCCAAAGCAGGGTTAATAATTCATATTACAATAACATGTTCTCGTCCTGAATATGCATTTAATTTGCCACTGGACATTAAAAGCCATCGTTCATTACCATCTCATGCACAACCTTGCATAAAAGAGTGATTTTGTGGTCGTATAATGATATGACGTTTGTCGTCGTCTTCCGAAGACAGTTGGTTTCAAAACAATAACTGGAGTATACATGTAAGTGTATGGATCTTTATGAAATTGTACCACAAAGTTTCATACTACATAAGGAAGGTTGGAATGGATTTGAGGGTTATTGTCCCAACTTTGTAGGAATTAAGGGACAAAACATGTTTCTTGTTTCATGACAATAACTTAATTATAAGTGTATGGATCTCAATGAATTTGTACCACAAGGTTCCATACTTCATAAGGAATGTTGAGACTGATTTTGGGGTTATGGTCCAAAACGTTCAAGAATTACGGACCAAAACATCGGTAAAAACTAGGATTTTTTGGTTTCCGGACAATAACTTCAGATTAAGTCTAAAATGAATCGTTTTAGGAAAAGGGCTTAAAACAATACCTTTCTTATACTTTGCATACGTTGCTCATATCTTGACCAAAAATGCAGAATTTAACCGTGTATTTATAGATTCTTATTTTGGGGTCTGTTTTCAATTTGGTTCACATGAAGATCGATCCAAAGGGTCCAAAATTAAACTTTGTTTGATTTTAACAAATAAAATAGACTATTATGGTTCTTTGCTTTGGTAAATCTAACTGTGTATTTAGATTTTGAATTTGGGACCGGTTTTCAAATTGGTCTACATTAAGGTCCAAAGCGTTCATAATCAAACTTTAGTTTGATTTTAACAAAATAAGAATCTATAAATACACGGTTAGATTCTGCATATATTGAAATCAATAGGTCTTTTGATTACTTAATCTACGCATGTATTTGTATGTTGGATATTGGATCATGATAGCTAAATATCCAATTTCATTTTTACAGCGGATGACCGTGAGGGCATTCCGGTGTTATGTTGCCATAGACATTTCTACCCACATGACTTGCGTTTTGACTGATAACCGAACCTATTTCGTATAATTACGCGGATATCATCGAGTGCAAAATAACACTCCTTATCGCTTGTTATATACTAATTTCATCAATAAATATGTATGAAAATAATTTTAAGAACATAGATAAATGAAAATGTTTTGTCGTGAGAAATATATTTATCATATACTTGTAGAAAATAATGGTATAATTGTACCCTTGATAAAACTTATTTGTACATATATTTATTCATTAAATTTGAAGAATTGGCCTTTTCAGAATCTAAAGGACTATGGGTAATCTCATTGTTCGTACACCAAAAGAAAATAACGTTACGTCATTGGTTCAATGTCCTCTGTTTAGGCGTTTTAAACCAATCATAACGTTTTGGTGTACGCTTTTGAAAACATTACCCAGAATGCATTATATTCTGAAATGGCGAATTGTCTTAGCCGTGTGATATTACTTTCGTTATCAACTGTTTCCGGTATATATCAACTGCTTCCGATTTATATCAACTGCTTCCGGTTATTATCGCATGCCTTTCTTTAACGTTATCGCAAAGCATTTCGACGTCATTCTGTAAATTCCGGAAAATAAAACCTCAGTGGTACATTTTAGTGAAAAGAGAACTAAGTAGAATAAAGAACGAATATTTAGAAACAGGAAAATTTTATATTAAAAAATGAAAACAAATAATACAATAAATGAATTTTATAAAGTTTTAAAAGGTTTTCTTGTCTGTATGGCTTCTGCTGAAGTATATGATAAAAAGAACATAACATGTCATTTGTCATATCAATTGTTTATCCGGATGATTATTTAACTGTTGTTTTAAGACATCTACATTTATTGAGTATCCACTTTTCTCTCTCGTTCAAATCTAGTCATTTATTTATATTGTCTGTGTTGTTTTGTTTGGGATTTTTCTTTCTTGAACACATGAATGCTGCATGGTTATTAGAATAGCAAATTGAACAAATATGTGCATATTGACAAGGTTGCATATTACACCTCCTATCGTTAAAGTTATTGCAAAGTTCAGTTTCATTGTGTGTAACTCTTTTCCTGCCATAACGGTCCACATTCTCACAGCAAACTTTGAACTCTTAGAATAATTAGCTGTGTTGGCCACTTTGTTTGTTCCTATATTTTGTAGTTGTGGACAGAATGAAGATAAATGCATAGTTGATGAGCAATTGGAACATGAATTGACCTTGGCATTCCCCGCAACCATACTGAGCATAGTTGTATCTTTGATTGACCAATCAACTTTAATGTTGCAGTCTCTCAATGCTGCTGCTGCCCTGGCTGAAAACTGACAATGATAGTCGTAAAATTTAGCCCCATATACATTGTATATATCAATAATATTGGCTTCATATCTGTCCAACTCAATTCTCCTATCAGGAATTTTGAACACATCACTCTTTTGTATTTGCCAAAGGCAGTTATAAATTCACTTATGGTCAAAGATTTGAGAAGTCTTGTATCTTCATGATTGGACAAGTTGACCGTGATAGACCCTTGTTGTTGAACAATGTTCTTGTCTGCTTCGTGTTTAGGGATTAAAAGGGCCGCTACGTTAACATCCTTTTCCTCCCAAATACGTTTCTTAATAACCTCAGAAACAATGTCAACATGTGGGATGCATTCTGATGGTACCCCAAATTCCGAAATAGGGAAACGATACCCACCATTCAAAGGAAAAGTCTGGCTACATTCAGCTCCTGAACTGGTACTTGGACCGGAATCGTTGCGTCTCATGGCTGCGTATGCAGTGCTGAGGTTGTTAGCATCAACGGTTATTGGTTTGTCATTGATATTTATCAATTTGTAAACCAAGCATCGTTCCTTACATGGACTGCATTGAATTCAACATCCCTGTCATAACTTCGTTGTTGACATTACTGGCACTGGGCGCCGCCATATTGGATGACGTAGTTCCGGCCATTCCATTGTGAAAATTCATCCGCGGTTCTGTCACGGCGCTACTTCTAGCCGAATTACTACCGCTGCCCGAAGTTAAATCTCTTTGAACTTGAGGAACTTCATTACAGCTGGCAATTATGTCTGTGTTCAAATTAGCACTTGCATCAGAAGAAGCTGTATTTGGTGCATTGTCTGATGATGCTGACGTCTGTGAGGTGTTGCCTGTCATCTGTTGGTCAGCTGGGGCAACGTTCCTACGCGCGATATTGTCCATGTATATTTTCTTGAGCATATTCTTTCCCAGTGAAACAGGGACAAAATGTTAATATTTTCTAATTCATCTTTCAACTTGTTAGCAGTCCAGTTAGCTGGGTCGGCACTGTCCCACTGACTAGACCTCTGTCTGAAACGAGGTGCACGGCGATCCGCCATGATCAGTGATAAATGAAAGGTCGATGTCCGAGTGTTACAGTTTAGATTCAACTTCACAATTAATTAGAGAAAAGTTATATCCTTGGAAAACGTATATATCTCGAATGATGATAATAATGTCAATAGTATGAATAAAGTTGTAATAAAATATAGAATGATGTATAAACTTTGATAAGACACAAGACCTGGCAGTAACAATATTAAACTATCAATGATGTCGTAATAAATTAACAGCCGATCAAAAGTCTTGAAAATCAGAACTAAAATTAACGACAGGCTCGAGGGATGATTTTGACCATGGGCTGATAAGGGATCTGATATGAAAATGACATGTTATGTTCTTTTATCATAAATTTTTGGGTGTTTTGCTTTACATGATAAAAATTATAATAGATAAATAGACACTTTAAATCTCAAAATGACCGATAAGGCAAGATCTACTAACGAGTCACTTTCCTGCCCTCTTTGTGTTTTGAGCAAAACTAGAGAAGATGGAGAGAAACTGTTTTTTAGCCGACTAAATGATTAGCAATACAAGTCCAACGAAACAGAGATTTTGTCATGAATTCTATTCCCTCTTCTATGTTGGAGAGTGTCCTTTGTTGAATATGCACATAGACCTAGGTTAGCGGCACAGGCTCTTTAGAGCCTCTAGTTAAAAAGTATATCAATCTGTAACTAAATTCTTACCACACGTATCGCAACCCAATGTATATTCTCTATGGTTCTAATAATATAATGGGTACTTCTTAAACAGATTACAAAACTATAAACGCCTAAAGGGTCTGCAAATAGTCCAAACCGGAAAATTTTTGAAAGATTTTGGCAACGTTTAAGTAGTTATCGTCAAAATGAATAAACAAAAATAAAATAGTTTACCAAACCAAAACTCTTGATTTATTTCAAACCAGGGCCATTTACAAAAGTCTATCAATCTTAAAGTTCACTTAGATTCATAGAACCACATCCCAAAGTATACACTCTAAGGGTTTTACAATATGATCGCTTAATTTCAAACGTATCATCAACTTATAAACGCCTAAAGATAGCTCAAAATCGCGATTTTGCACATTTTGCTCTTTAGCATTTATTCTTAAAACGTACAAGAAGGTCATCGTTAACCAAGTCCAAAATTGTGTTAGAAGTAAAGCTATTCATTGTCTTTCATTAAATTTGACAAAACATGTAAAAGCAAATGTGTTTCTTCAACAGCATGCAACATGTAACGCTGAACTAAACACTAAACTCCGAAACATACAAATGAACTAAAATTACAAAAGATATTTTAGATATATAATTTAAACTTTTAATGTAACATTTCAAGTATGATAAAGATATGAAAAAACATTTCGGACCCTGCGAGTGAAAATAAAAGATATTGAAAATTAGGCTCTAACCCTTTGCAATTTTGTATTACAATGCCTTCAACAGAAACATATAGCACTGAATAGTATTTTGATTTAAGGTGAATATGTAAAACATTGTTACAATATATAACGTCATCTTCAATTTGCAATGTGCAGACCAATTTTAGATTTTGAGTGAAATAAGTCCAGGAAAATTGGTCTCGTCACTTTTAAAGACCCCCCTTTTTTATTCCTAAAAATTGGAAGAAAGCCACATGTTTCTTAAGTGCCTGTGCTTATGGCTATTTCTGTGGTTGACCCAACATGCTGCCAACAATTAAGTTTCGATGCTTTACTGCTTGAAAAAAAAATGGTCCAACAAGTTCACGGTTATGAATGATTATCAAACTATCGTTATTGCCATCACGCAAAGTCAAAACGAACAAAATAAACCACCAATTATTGAGGCAAAATAATAGAAAATGATGAAACTCAACTAGTCGCACAACCTTATGTTTTGTGATTTGTGACTTAATAAAAAAAAGTCGTAGCAATTTTATCACATATTTTATTTTTTGATATAAGTCAAGTAAGGCGGGAAATACAATAATGTTCCGAGCATCGTGATAGACATCTTCTTTTGGACTGCTTCCTGGTGACTCATAAGATGGCCTCCTAAACCTCGACTTGGAGTGTGAACTTTTTTTTTAAATAATCTAAATAGCGTATACATATTACCGTCATAAATGCTTAGTTTGAATGTTCGTGTAATATTCGGGGAATGGTCATTATTTATCAGCTGAGGGGTTGGTTCAAATTTTCACATCAGATTTGTTGTTGGCACCCCCATCATTCTTAGAAACCGCAAAATGGCCCCTCCTAACAACATAGTTTCAAAAGTTTGACCACCCCCAAAAAAATCCCCATCAATAACAGTTGTGAGAAGTAGATGACTACCAGCTACATAGTAACAGGCTTTGAGAAATCCTGAGTATAATAAAGTTTTTCTTCTTGATGTTTTTTTATCAAATAAGAATATCTGACACGTGCATGTAGAAAATTGACAAAATAAGCTTTTAATGAGAAAAAATATTACAAATTAACTTGAGCCTTCATGTGCAGAATGACGTCATACCTATACATATTGTTCCTGATTTTGAAAATGCTAATGCTTAATAAGTTAAGCTATTAAAGTCACTATAAACCAAATTTGTTTATATACATGAGCATGTGCAATGAAAATGAATGGGATGACGAAGAAAGAAAAAAGAAATTTCTTTTTCCAATTTACATTATTTTACTGTAACCTATAATTCTACAAATTTTATATAGACTTTTATTATGAATCAGTGGCGAATCCAGAATTTTTTTAAGGGGTGGGGGGCACTGACTGACCTAAGGATGGTCCTGCTCCAGTCATGCTTCAGTGATTCCCTATATAAGCAACCAAATTTTACCCACAAAGAGGGGTCGGGCCCCCAGCCCCCTGGATCCGCCTATGGAATGAATGTCGTTTGCTGACACAGTATAATTTGAAAATGAAAAAGATTACAAAAGTCAGTATTCCAATATAGGAAGTGTAATTGAATAACACATTGCAAATTTTACTGATTTTAGGGTTCATTAAATATGTACAAGATTTATTTGAGATAAAGAAATATATATTCAAGTCAGGAACCTCTGGTCTTTGTAAGTCTTGTATATTTTGTATATTTTAAAATTTTGGTTCATTTAGATGTTTTAGAGTTTAGTGTGATTTTCTCTGAACTAAAATGTACACATTTTGTTTAGGGGCCAGCTGAAGCCCGCCTTGGGTGCATGATTTTCTCACTGTGTTGAAGACCCATTGTTAGCCTTAGGCTGTTTTCTGCTCTTTGGTTGGGTTGTTGTTTCTTTGAAATATTCCCCTTTCAATTCTCAATTTTATTATAATATTTCAACGTGAAAATGTTTTACATGTACGTGTATTGTTTTGTATGCGCGAATGCCATGGTGCCCATCAAGTATTCTTATGAGGGTCTGGATAGGGTTTACAGAATAAAGACGAATTGATCAAATCTATAGAAAAAGACCCCCCACCCAAAAAAAAGAAAGAATAGAAAAATAGAAAAAGAATAAAGAACAGAGAATAATGGGTGTTAGAATATAAAGAAAAGATATAAAGAATAGAGAAAATTACCTTAAAATTAAAGAATACAGAAGTGAAAGACCTACCATCCAGACTATCTAATATTCTTATTCGATATCTTTGTAATAATTTTATAAAATAGTTATACCTATTATCAAGTGATTTAGGAATATACACACCTTCTATCCCAAGAATCACATCAAAATGATTTAAACACTTTAGAAAGTTGACTATGCGTGTTCAGAGACTTTCCTGTGGTCAAAACTAGGTTAAAATGTTTCATACAGTTAAGTATCACTAGAATTGTAAATTTACACATCCTATGGAGAATGAACCATAACAGATGAATGTGATATAAAGGAGTGATCGGATTCACTACCTTGAGAGATTAGGCATCCTGCTGGTGCTTTACGCTATCAAAGATTTTTAACAATGACACTCTCTTCAATATCGTCAACAATCTATATATACTGGTCAGTCAAAAATCTTTAATCGGGTGACCCAGTGGCGGATCCAGAAAGGGGAGGGGGTTCCGGGGTTTGACCTCGCGTTACATTAAGTAGTAATTACACCGGCGTAATTAAATAGAGCAAAATACAGAAATTGAATGTAAATGTAGATGCTTTTCTTGTTTAGTGAAATCATAAACGAAAACGAAAACACTTTTGATTTTCATTTTGGTTTTGAAATTCAAAACGAAAATGAAAACACTTTCGTTTTCGTTTTGGTTTTGAGAATCAAAACGAAAACGAAAACACTTTTGTTTTCATTTTGGTTTTGAGAAATCAAAACGAAAATGAAAACACTTTCGTTTTCGTTTTTGTTTTGATATTTCAGAACGAAAACGAATGGACGCAAATATACACGGACCCTTTACGGTTCCTTTACAAGTGTTTTCGTTTTCATTTTGATTTCTCGAAACCAAAACGGAAAAGGAAGTGTTTTCATTTTCGTTTTGATTTTCAAAACCTAAATGAATATCAAAAGTGTTTTTGTTTTCGTTTTAGATTCTCTAAACAAGAAAGGAATTGACATTTGCATTCAATTTCTGCATTTTGCTCTATTTAATTCTCGTTTTCCGTAATACAATGTTTTCCTATCCATTTTGATAGCCAATGATACCCCGGTGTATTTTACTACTTAATGTAGACAGAAAAGACCGCCTGACTTATGATTTGAACAAAGGTAATTAATGAATCAAAGACTTTCAAATTTCCTTGTTTTTATCTATAATAAAATATAAAATTATTATATTTAAATATTAAATGAATCACAAATTTAAATAATACAGTGAAATATTATATAAAGATGGTAAAAATAAAACGATCAGGGCGCAGCTACCTTCTTAATGAAGTGGAATCACAAACTGAAGGGCTAGGGGTCTGGGGCAGCCTAAGGCCCCAAGTAGGTCCAGGGCAAAGCCCAAAACAATGACAACCGTAATAAAACTTATACATTTTTTTTTGTATTTTTTAGGTCAAATATTTGTTTAACTTCCAGTCGAATGAAGCAGAACATTGCCGTTTGCGTCTTATGTACGCCGTGAGAGCTTTTAAAATCACGGATATTTGTTCCATATTTTTGTTACTACAAAACACCCATGCAACCACGCATCACATATTGCCTGATAGGACCCGACACTATTTTTAGTGTTTCGCAGTTAAAGCTTGGGATGGTCATCTTAAGATGCATTACTTTAATATAATAAAATATGAGAATTATTCATGTATATTGATATATTTATCATTTAATTTTTCATCAATAGATCTAGATATTATGACAGATCTGCCATCATCAGGGTCCAACTGTCAATTTTATGTTAAAGTCTTTAACTTCTAGTAAGCATGTCTCCTACACTTTTATGTTTGCTATATGCAACTATTGCTGCAATATTGAATACTTGTACACTTCTTCGTCAAACTGCAATAAATACCAGTGTTTCATGATACGTGTTTTTTTTTAATACGTATATATGGGTTATATTTAGTTGTTAAAACTAACGAAATATTTTTTTTTCATTTGATTTGTTTTGTTGTAATAATTCAGTACGGTCATTAAATTGATAAAGCATCCGTAATACTATCATCTATTTCGACGTAATCATAACCCCTATCTAATAATTTCACTTTGAAATTAGTAAAGATTGTTTATTAATTTGCTATGGTCACTTGTGTTTCTTATCTGCCGTATTACTTCACCTTTAATAAATCCTCGGAATACATGTTGTGAATGACTGCTATTTCGGTGCAGATAGAGATAAGAATTTGTTTCTTAAAATGAATTTAAGGTCAAGAATGCCATGTGTTGTAATTCAAATACATTGTTTTGTACGTTGTTTTCTAAAGTGAGTTTCAAATGATGTATTAATACATTGACCGACGAAGCATTGACTTTGGTTTGTCTAAATTGGCATAGGCCAAACAGCACTCAATAAAGCAGCTTGATTTTATGTTGATTTGATTTCTCTCTCTCTCTCTTTTGTTTTGTGGTGAAAACGACGTGGATGCACGTGCTGTCGTGTTTCCGGGTAGCTACGCCCCTGACGATTGATTACAACATCACATTAACAAGGGAGTTTTCTGATAAGAAAACTAGCCCTGCACAGCGGTTATCAGACCAATAGTATTTAAATCGGAGATAATGTCGACGAATGGAAAAGACTTTATCAATCTGAACAATAAGGATGCATGATCTTTACTTTTCCGTTTTGAAAGGTTAGTAATCTAAGATGATTAGAACTGATGACCTAGATTCATCTGTCAGTATTAGTACTTTTACACGAACATTCACGACGATAATCTGTTTTTTTTATTAAGATCGTTTGATTGAAAACAAATTTCCGAAAGTTCACAATTCAAAATTGGATTAGCATTCAATCATTTTGCCATTCGGGGCCTATTTGTGATGACTTTTACTGCTTTGTGAAGGCTATATGGTGACCTATACTAGAGGTTACGGAATAGAGAAAATGGACGAACAAATAAAGAAAAGAGAATAATGCGGTGTTAGAATATAAAGAATAGAGAATAATGGGCAAAAGTATAATGATTAGAGAAAATGGCCTAAAACATTAAATAATACAGAAATGAAGGACCCCAAATCCAGACCATTATACTAGTTGCCTATACCAACGTTTTCTGTCTCCAGTAGATTGTTATTGGTAATCATACGTTTCTCTTTGTTTTATGACTATCAGTTAAGACGTGAGCTTCAATAATTCGCCAGCATATATATATATAGTTACTTAATTTCTTTTGCTCCTGGTGACAAAATGGGAAAACATTATTAATTTATTGCGTCCAAAGCACTTTTCTGGTTTTATCTTTATCAGGAGGGTTAGGCAGGGAAAAACAATAGTATATTTCACCTGTTGGTACTGTAGCGTCACTCTTCTTTCATTTTCTTGTGCCTGTTTTTTTTTTTTATTTACACCAGGTTAGACTTTTAATTTTCAAAACCTGTCTATCCCCACTACTCCCCGTGCAAAATAATATAATTTTATTAATGGTGACCCCTTTATGATTAACAATAATTAAAAAAAAAAAAAAAAAACATAGATGACATACAGTTACCGATACGACAACAACAGAATTAAAGGATCCTGACTTCAAACAGGCCAATATATTCGAGTGATACTCCCAACTCATACCTGGGTGGTGTAAAATCAGTTCATAAGAACAGAGTTGTCTTTCACATGAAACCACGTAAACCATTGATAAATAGTTACTTCGGTATAAATGATCGAGAAATTAAGAAGGTAAAACAAAACAAATATTAAAATTAAGACAGTATTCATGCAATGACTGCAACTTGGATACAGTCACTTTGTTCAGTTAGAGTTTGATTTTGACAATTATTTTGCAAATCACCATAGATTTCCGATAATTGTTCTGCATAAAATTTTATGGGAAACCACATTGACATAGTTTTCTAAACGTTTTTGGAATCGAATGACATTGCATAGTGTTGCAACCTGTAATGTGAAGATGTGCATGAAGTTGCGGAGGTTATTGGAATTTCGGTCGGTCATACCAAAGATTTTAAAATTGTTTTGCTGCTTCTCTACAAGCACGCGGCATTAATAATTAAAAGCAGAGACTGGTAGGCTCGGAGTCAAAATATTGAATCCGCATAGGATAACATGTCTTCCTGCGAAATATAACATCACGAACTAGCACGTCCGGCTCAGCGTGTTGGTCTAATCCAAAGTAGAGTTAATAATTCATTTTACAATAACATGTTCTCGTCCTGAATATGCATTTAATTTGCCACTGGACATTAAAAGCCATCCATCATTACCATCTTAGGCACAACCTTGCATAAAAGAGTGATTTTGCGGTCGTATAATGATATGACGTTTTCATCGTCGTCCGAAGACATTTGGTTTCCAAACAATAACTTGAGTATACATGTAAATGTATGGATCTTTATGAAATTGTACCACAAAGTTTCATACTACACAAGGAAGGTTGGAATGGATTTGAGGGTTATTGTCCCAACTTTGTAGGAATTAAGGACCAAAACAAGCATTTTTCTTGTTTCAGAACTTAATTATAAGTGTATGGATCTCAATGAATTTGTGCCACAAGGTTCCATACTTCATAAGGAATGTTGTGACTGATTTTGGGGTTATGGTCCAAAACGTTAAAGAATTACGGACCAAAAACGGTAAAAAACCTAGGATTTTCTGGTTTCCGGACAATAACTTAAGTATAAGTCTAAAATGAATCGTTTTAGGAAAAGGACTTAAAACAATACTTTTCTTATACTTTTCATACGTTTTCATTTCTGGACCAATTTCAATGGGGTGTCATTCAAAGTCTTAAATTCTTGGGCTTTTTATATGCAGAATTTCGCCGTGTATTCATAGATTCTTATTTTGGGTCCGTTTTCAATTTGGTACACATGAAGGTCCAAAGGGTCCAAAATTAAACTTTGCTTGATTTTAACAAATAAATTAAATTATTAGGGTTCTTTATTTTGATGAATCTAACCGTGTATTTAGATTTTTGATTTTAGCCCGGTTTTCAAATTGGTCCACATTAAGGTCCAAAGCGTTCATAATCAATTTTGGTTTGATTTTTAAGAATAATTGAATTCAAGGGTCTTTTAATTGCTTAATCTACGCATGTTTTTGTATGTTGAATATTAGATCATGATAGATAAATATCCAATTTCATTTTTACAGCGGATGACCGTGAGGGCATTCCGGTGTTATGTTACCACAGACATTTCTACCCACGTGACTTGCGTTTTTTGACTGATAACTGAACGTATTTCGTATAACGCGGATATCATGGAGTGCAAAATAACACTCCTTATCGCTTGTTATATATTAATTTCATCAATAAATATTCATGAAAATAATTTTAAGAACATAGATAAATGATATGCAAATGTTTTGTCGAGAAATATATATTTCAATAACAAATCAATAATACCGAAAATGTGTGTTAACGCATGCGGAAGAATATCTCAAGAACGTTTTGCAACAAACGCGGGAAAATATGAATGCCTTCTCAAATCCAATCTATTAGAAAAACAAATTATTACAGAAGAGTGTCCACCATGCACTTGCACTGCACTATCATTAGAATAGTAGAATAGAATGACATACAAATGGACGAAAATTATATAAAACTGTTATACAAATATTAATATAATATAAACACCAAACCAGAGTATACTGATAACAAATGATTATATCACTACAATATAATAGTTATTACGGTGAGGGTGAATTTCCTGTCATTTATTCATCGTCCACACACGAACTTGTCTCAGAAAAAAAATATATCTATGTACCTTAACCTAACTTTCATATATAGAGATGTAATTTTCTGAGACAAGTGCTTGTGACCATCCACCAGAACTTGCGATCATCCGATGTTCAGTACTTCAGTACTTTGATTTAAGTTCTTATGCCACATTCATTCTGTGTCAGAAACCTATGATTTGTCAAATATTTAATCACAATCAAAATTCAGAGTTGTATTGCACAATTGATAGAAAGTATAAGTAGATTCACAGTTAAAAATAGATACCGCATTAAATTTTAATTTTATAGAAGAAATTAAGTATAAATATAGTTTGAAATTTTCTATTCAATAATATATCTTTTTAATTAAAGGTAAGTTTTATGGATTTTTATAAAGATATTGTATTAATGATGAATGATATTTTGTGAATTGTTTTTTTTTTTTTCATTTCTTTTGTAAATATTTTTAAGAACTTGGTGGTAGGTTTGTTTTATTCTAAAAAATTAATTTTCAGAATGCTATATATATATACATGTATATAATTTTTTTATGAAGCTAACCCTTGACAAACTTAGCTGTTATTGTCCATTGATAACTACTAGTAGATGAAATTCTTCGTACTGAATCTAACCTTATACAAATGTATTTAGATTTTGGATATTGGACCACATTCTGTACGTGCCTGTCTCAAGTCAGGAGCCTGTAGTACGTGGTTGTCGTTCGTTCTTGTCTTTCATATTTGTTTTCGTTAGTTGTTTTGTTAAAAATTAAGCCGTTAGTTTTTCAACCGAATTATTTCATATTTTTCATGTTGGGGCATTTGTAGCCTACTATACGGTATGGTGTTTTTCTCATTGTTGAAGGCCTTACGGTTACCTTTCATTGCTTACATCAACTTTATTTGAACCTTGGTGGATAGTTGTCTCATTGGCAATTATACTTCATCTCCTTTTTTTTTTATAAAAGTCCAATTTCAAATTTTTCTGGTCTTACAACACCTTTATTCTGTGTCAGAAACCTATGCTGTGTCAAATATTTAATCAAAATTCAAATTCAGAGCTGTATCAAGCTTGAATTGAGTGTCCATACTTGTCCCAAATGTTCATGGTTCGACATCTGCGGTCGTATCATTCTGCGCCCCGCTGAGCATTTTGTTTATATTTTCAATTCATTGGATGTGTAATTTAACTGCAAAAGCCTCCAAGGGACGGTGGTGCATGGCAAAGTGGGAGTTAGACGCACATTGTATACATACTAGTATTTATAATTTGATTAAAATACCTCGTATCTGATGAAGAGGGGTTACTCTACATTGTGATTTGACTCTAGGCGGCACCAAGGGAACATGCCATGAACAATTTACTTGTGAAAAGAACACTAAAGAAAAAGTGCTTTAAAAGCTCATACGTGCCGAATATCCACTATCATGTAGATTGTGCCTGATATTCATATGGTGAAGACATAATCTTTCAATCAGTTTAATTGAAGTCTGGAGCTGGCATGTCAGTTAACTGGTAGTAGTCTGTTGTTATTTATATATTATTGTCATTTTGTTTATTTTCTTTGGTTACATCTTCTGACATCAGACTCGGACTTCTCTTGAACTGAATTTTAATGTGCGTATTGTTATGCGTTTACTTTTCTACATTGGCTAGAGGTATAGGGAGGTTGAGATCTCATAAACATGTTTAACCCCGCCGCATTTTGCGCCTGTCCCAAGTCAGGAGCCTCTAGCCTTTGTTAGTCTTGTATTATTTTTAATTTTAGTTTCTTGTGTACAATTTGGAGTTAAGTATGGCGTTCATTATCACTAACTAGTATATATATTTGTTTAGGGGCCAGCTGAAGGACGCCTCCGGGTGCGGGAATTTCTCACGCATTGAAGACCTGTTGGTGACCGTCTGCTGTTGTCTGTTCTATGGTCGGGTTGTTGTCTCTTTGACACATTCCCCATTTCCATTCTCAATTTTATTTTTACAGAGTTTGTCTTTAGTGCCGTGTGGAGACAGTAGAGTGCCTCCCGTGCTTCAGGTTTATTCTCTTATAATATACTAGATTATGGAGTGTGTGTCCGAGCGAGAACTTCTCCAGTTCATTATTTTAGGAATATTTATCAAAAGTAGTATTTCAATATTCAACCCCATTCTACTATTTAGTCAGACGTCAGTCGCTACCCTGATATACCCTATCTTGTTCGGGTAATTAATACTGATAGCGTTTGACATCTTTAGTCGAACAGATTTATCATTTTACATAATTTAATTCATTGTATGCTGGTTCATATTCTGGACGCCAGTCTTTGTTCCTTTCTAATATAATTCACAAACAAAAACAAATATGAAGCTTAGAAATGGAAAAATATCAAATACTAAACTCGTTCGAAGGGTATCTACACGTCTCAATCTTCAAAATCGCTTATCTAAAAATACTACTATCGCTAACATTTTTAACAATGAAAATCGTGGTTACCCTTCTATCGATAAATGACTTACATGTCCCCGTCTTTCCACCAACAATACGGTAAGGTCCACGTTTAATGGTCGCACATTTTCTTTAAATTTTGAAACTGATATACCTTGAAAAACAAACAGTATTATTTATTTACACACATGAAACAAACCGGGATGTGGTATTCAGTACGTAGGTGAAACTGGACGATATTTATCTAAACGCACTCAAGAACATCTGTATCGTTTTAAAAGACCCAATAAATTCAAAAGTATCATTTATCAACACCTTAAGAAGCACAATCATCCTATTAAATATTTAGCAGTTCAACCTTTAGAAGTAGTAAATAAGCAGCCTGGTGAATCTCATTCAAAGTTTGTACGATCACGGAAAATAATTGAATTAAATTGGATTAAAAATTACAGACAGTCTACCCTCGGTCTTAATGATAATATCATGGGAATTGGTAATATATCAAGAACCGATTCTGTTAACATTTTGGATATAGTTTCTAAAACTGTTCGTAAAACCGTTCTCATGGTCGTAGAAAAATCGCAATCAAAGAAAATTTCGGACCAATTATACCAATATTTCGGACCTAATTTTTATTTCAAAAACAACGGCGGACATTATCTGTTAACAAAGCTCTGTTCATTACCGGTTAATAAGTTAAATAAAATTTTAGAGGATTGCAACACAATTTCATATAGCAGTCCTAAGTATGAAATCGTTCAAATTATAATGGCATATTGTTATTCTAAACTGTTTCCGAAAATTGATCGCCCTGAAGATCATAAAAAACAGTTTATTAAAATAAAGTATGTCAATAAAGGTTTTGATTTTGTAAATATTGCCGGTATTTTTAACCACCATTCTGGTGAAGAACAAATTCCTGGATATTTTGATAATACTAAGCTCCCTCTTATTTGTTATATTTACAAGAAATCTACCCGGAAATTTGTGTTTAATTATAGCCAATTGTGTAAAGATGTTAATATCAGTGAAAATACACCTACTTCATGTAATTGCAGTAATTCCGAATACATTGATGGACCCATTTCCAATGTTATAACAGGAGATCTTAACATCGTTCAACACCGAGAGTTAAAATCATTCCTCAGTAAATGACCTAAATATCGTCCCCGTCAATTATTAATGGGAATGAGTGTCGTAATATCATCCAAGACTCACTCCATACTTACTGTTTGAAATGGATAAAAGGAGAAAAAGCTGACAAAAATCTTTGGACTCTTTTTAATTCAGTAATGAACATAGTTGATATACGTATTCAACATTTTAAAGAACATTTTACTCTTAACAATAACCACAATAAACCTATTTCTCGTACAAACATAAACTAAAAGAACTAGCCAAGGAATTTGTTTTGTCCCGGCCGATAAAGGTGCTAATAATATTATTATTGTTTGACGTAAATTTTACATTGAGGTTCTGAAAAAGAAATCACCAATTCACCAACATTCCAACTGATTCCATTTTCAGAAAACGACATCTGTAACAAACATAAACTTTTAGCTACCGATTTACAAGCAGAACCAAATACAATGAAAGTCCCAACTATGTATTGGCTTCCAAAGCTACACAAAACACCTTACAAATATATTTTCATTTCGTCTTCAAGCCATTGTTCCACTACTAAATTGTCTATTCTTCTTACCAGTACACTTGGTACAATCAAAACCTGATAATAAATTGTTCAAATAAGGCCTTCGAAAATAGTGGAATTAATTACTTTTGGAGTGTCAAGAACTCGTTGGAAGTACTTGATAAATGGCATGCATATATTGGTGATTTGAATCTGTTCAAAGTTTTGATTTTTCTACTCTATATACCACATTGCCTCACATTCTCATTAAGAAAAATTCACACACCTAATTAAATGGGCATTTAAAAGTCAGAATGTGAATATATATGTACAAACTCTTTTAGGTCATTTTTAGTAGCAATAAACAAAAAACTATGTCAATTGGACATGCTTTGATACTATATATGCCCTTGAATTTTTACTAGATAACATTTTTGTTCGCTTTGGAGATTCCGTATTTCGTCAGGTTATCGGAATTCCAATGGGGACTAACTGTGCACCACTTATTGCGGACCTTTTTGTATTGCTATGAGTTACAATTTATGACAAAAATCAGCAAAGACCCATCGAAACAACATCTGATACACAAATTTAATAATACTTTTAGATATTTGGATGATATTTTGGCTCTCAATAATGACGACTTCAGTATGTATACTAAAGACATTTACCCTGTTGAACTTACTTAAATAAAGCTTATACTAACAATGACCACTGCCCTTTCCTCGATCTTGACATCTATATCATTAACGGACATCTTACGGTGTTTATATATCTCAACTTGTACGATTCGCTCGTGTATGTAACAATGTTTTAGATTTTAACGAGAGAAATTTATGTATTACTGAAAATTATTACACCAGGGTTTTCGATATCACAAACTAGTCAAAACATTAACTAAATTTTATCATCGGTATAAGGACATCATTCGTAAATATAGCTCAACATGCAGACTTCTTATACGTTCAGGTATTTCACACCGGTATTCACGAATATTTTTATGGAAATATTCTTTATAAAGCACAAAATGTCAGTATTCACCTCAGAAGCTAACAAAACCTTTAAATAGACTTATTAAGGAGGGATATAGTTACGATACTTTGTCAGGTCATTAAAGATTGCATATTTTGGAGTTTATATTGATTAACTTATAGGGTCTTTGCATCGGAACTAAACACATTTATTTAAAACCAGTTGTTGGCATGACACGGGTTATCTTCTTCTCATATATGTTATGATGGTATGATACTAAACCCTAACGGGAAGGATTGTGCCTGATATTCATATGGTGAAGACATAATCTTTCAATCAGTTTAATTGAAGTCTAGAGCTGGCATGTCAGTTAACTGCTAGTAGTCTGTTGTTATTTATGTATTATTGTCATTTTGTTTATTTTCTTTGGTTACATCTTCTGACATCAGACTCGGACTTCTCTTGAACTGAATTTTAATGTGCGTATTGTTATGCGTTTACTTTTCTACATTGGCTAGAGGTATAGGGGGAGGGTTGAGATCTCATAAACATGTTTAACCCCGCCGCATTTTTGCGCCTGTCCCAAGTCAGGAGCCTCTAGCCTTTGTTAGTCTTTTATTATTTTTAATTTTAGTTTCTTGTGTACAATTTGAGTTTAGTATGGCGTTCATTATCACTGAACTAGTATATATATTTGTTTAGGGGCCAGCTGAAGGACGCCTCCGGGTGCGGAATTTCTCGCTGCATTGAAGACCTGTTGGTGACCTTCTGCTGTTGTCTGTTCTATGGTCGGGTTGTTGTCTCTTTGACACATTCCCCATTTCCATTCTCAATTTTAGCTGAATAGGAATAATTTTACGTTAAATGAAAAGACTTTAAACTATATTTCATCTGTAATGCTAATAGCACACGTAAACTCTTTTCCTTCATTTAATGAATAGTTATTATTTATTTTGAATTTATTGAACCATAAAATTAATTTTTGACTCTTCACATTGAATAATCCGCGAAGCGGATTATGTAAAATGTGAAGAGTCAAAAATTAATTTTATGGTTCAATAAATTCAAAATAAATTATTGCCATTCATTATAAATAAATTTCTATCAAAAATAAGGCTCAAAGAGCTTTTTATATTATTTATATTAACAATAACAACGTACACACATGTTGGCGTATGAATACACAACGTCAGAGTGGGCGTGTCGCCATAAAAATTGACAACATTGAAAATAAAGGTAATGCTTTTAACCAATCAGAAGACAGTAAATACACCAAATTTATTTATTTTAAATTAACGTATATAATCGCATTTACTCTCATCAACTCAATCTTAGTTGATCTACACTGATTTTAAACTTGTCCGAAATACATATTAAGCTAAGACGAGGTCCATATTCGCTTCCGTATATATTTGCTGTCGCTATGTTCTTAACACGTATCTACTGTACAAAAGAACGCATTAAATAATTGTAAATAATTTTACAAAAGGAAGACTAATGGCCAATTTCTCCTGTATTTTATTCACACCATGGCCATTTTAGCTCAACTGGGCCAATGGGCCAAGTGAGGTTTTCTCATCACTTGGCGTCCGTCGTCGTCGTTGTCTGTCGTCCGTCGTTGTCCGTTAACCTGTACAAAATCGTCTCTCTACTTGGCCAAATTTAAACTAACTTGGCCACAATCATTTTGGGGTATCTAGTTTGAAAATGTGTCCGAAGACTAAAATAGAACGTAGGGTAAAATGCAAGTTTTGTCTATTATTTCGAAAACCGTTATGAATAGAGAAAATCTGACATGAGCAAATATGTTCAGAATGATGAGCTCTGTTGTCCATACATGTCAAAATTGTCAGACGACTTCTTATAGGAGTTATTGCCCTTAAATGACAAATTTTACCATTTTTTTCATTTTGCCTATTATCTTGAAAACTATAATAGATACAGAGAAACATTTAATGCAAAATGATCAGCACGACAAGTTCTACAAATAAGTTTAATTGTCGAAATCGTCAGCCGACTCCTTATTAGAGTTGTTGCCCTTGGATGATAATTTTACCATTTTTTGGCGTTTTGCCTTACAAATGTATATCCTAAAAATTATGATAGATAGATAGAAACTTTAATAAGCAAAACTGATCAGCAAGACAATATCTACGATTAAAACAATATTGAGGAAATCGTCCGACTTTTCCTTGGAATTATTGCCCTTTAATGACGATTTTTAATCAGTTTTGGGGGTTTTGCTTTACATGATAAAAATTATAATAGATAAATAGACACTTTAAATCACAAAAATGATCAGCAAGGCAAGATCTACTAACAAGTCACTTTCATATCCTTTTTTGTGTTTTGAGCAAAAACTAGAGAAGATAGAGAGAAACTAAGCAGACTAAATGATCAGCAATATAAGACCAACAAAACAGAGATTTTTGTCATGAATTTTATTCTCGTCTTCTATGTTGGAGAGTGTCTTTGTTGAATATGCTCATAAACCTAGGTGAGCCACACAGGCTCTTTAGAGCTTCTAGTTAAAAAGTATATCAATCTTTAATTAAATTCTTAGTTCACGTATCACAACCAATATATGTTCTCTATGGTTCTAACAATATAATGGTAATTCAAAACAGATTACAAAACTATAAACGCCTAAAGTGTCTGCAAATAGTCCAAACCGGAAAATTTTTAAAAGATTTTTGCAACGTTTAAGTAGTTATCGTCAAAATGAATAAACAAAAATATAATAGTTAACCAAACCAAAACTCTTTATTTATTTCAAACCAGGGCCATTTACAAAAGTCTTGCAATCGTAAAGTTTACTTAGATTCATAGTACCACATCCCAAAGTGTACACTCTAAGGGTTTTACAATATGATCGCTTAATGTTAAACGTATCATCAACTTATAAACGCCTAAAGCAGCTCAAAATCGCGATTTTTACAAATTTTGCTTTTAGTATTTATTCCTTAAACGTATAAGAAGGTCATCGTTAACCAAATCCAAAATTGTGTTAGAAGTAAAGCTATAAATTGTCTTTCGGACACTAATTCATTTTGGCTATCGACGGCCTTCAATGCCAAATTGACAAAAACATGTAAAAGCAAATTTGTATCTTCAACAGCATGCAAGATGTAACGCTGAATAGCAGTTTGAGTTTATGGAAATTTATGTGTAAAATTGTTAAAAAACTGAGAATTGAAAATTGGGAAAGTGTCAAAGAGACAACAACCCGACCAAAGAGCTAAAAAAAAAAAAAAGACCAAGGCCCCAATGAATTTTCAACACAGCGAGAAAATCTCGCATCCGGACGGCTTCAGCTGGCACATGAACAAAATGTGTACTAGTTCAGTGAAAATGGACGTCACACTAAACTCCTAAACATATAAATGAACTAAAATTACAAAAGATATTTTTAAATATATAATTTAAACTTTTTATATTACATTTCAAGTATGATAAAGATATGAAAAACATATTTTGGACCCTATAAGTGAAAAAAAAAGTTATTGAGAATTAGGCTCTAACCCTTTGCAATTTTGTATTACAATGCCTTCAACAGAAACAAATAGCACTGAATAGTATTTTGATTTCAGGGGAATATGTAAAACATTGTTACAATATATAACGTCATCTTCAATTTACAATGTGCAGACCCAATTTTAGATTTTGACCCTATGAGTGAAATAAGTCCAGGGCCTTGTCACTTTCAAAGACACCCCCACCCCTTTTCCTGAAAATTGGAGGAAAGCCACATGTTTCTCAAGTGCCTGTGCTTTTGGCTATTTCTGTGGTTGACCCAACATGCTGCCAACAATTAAGTTTCGATGCTTTACTGCTTAAAAAAAAATGGTCCAACAAGTTCACGGTTATGAATGATTATCAAAATATCTTTATTGCCATCACGCAAAGTCAAAACGAACAAAATAAACCACCAATTATTGAGGCAAAATAATAAGAAACTGATCAAACTCAATTAGTCTTACAACCTTATGCTTTGTGATTTGAGACTTGATAAAAAAGTCGTAGCAATTTTATCACATATTTTATATTTTGATATAAATCAAGTAAGGCGGGAAGTACAATAATGTGCCAGCATCGTGATAGACATCTTCTTTTTGACTGCTTCCTGGTGACTCTTAAGATGGCCTCCTAAACCTCGACTTCGAGTGTGAACTTTTTAAAAAATAATCTAAATAGCGTATACATATTACCGTCTTGAATGCTGAGCTTGAATGTTCGGGTAATATTGGCTGATTGGCCTCAGTCATCATGCAATTCTAATAATCTAAAAAGTAAAGATCATGCATCCTTATTGTTCAGATTGATAAAGTCTTTTCCATTCGTCGACATTATCTCCGATTTAAATACTATTGATCTGATAACCGCTGTGCATACTTTAACGACAGGGCTAGTTTTCTTATCAGATAAGTAGTAACCTCCTTGTTAATGTGATGTTGTAATCAATCGTTTTATTTTACCATCTTTATACAATATTTCATTGTATTATTTTGATTTGTGATTAATTTAATATTTAAATATAGTAATTTTATATTTTATTATAGATAAAAACAAGAAAACTTGAAAGTCTTTGATTCATTAATCACCTTAGTCCAAATCATAAATCAGGCGGTCTATTCTGTCTAACGTCACGATACCCAAATTGCACCGAGTACCCAAATTGCACCTACTTAGCAAAAATAGCAGCGGCAATCTTACAAGTTTTCCTAGAAACTAAACAATTTGTATTCTTATGATTTGACACTATGCATGTCTTTCAAAATAGGTAAATATATTTAAATATACACAAAACGTTCACAGTATATATCAACAGATGAAGTGTTCACTGGGAAAAGTAAATTGTACGGAAACATCGCCATGCGACGTCCACAAAAAGTCACTTTTTAAAATTAGCAAATAAAATATATAACAAGCATTCATTTCATGAAAAATTAATAGTAAGCATGGACTAATGTCAAATTGTTCTAAATATTTGAAGACATAAAACAATTATTCAACATTTTAGGATGTTAATTTAAGCATAGATGCAATTTGGGTACTCCTCATTACAGAATCACGGATCGTTTGGAGGTTCGTTCAAACCCATTTTCTATGATTCAATATGGATTCAAAATTGAATTGGTGGAACCATATAGTAAATAATGATACATCTAAAAATGAACACAGAATGGAAACTTTTGTCTGGATCATAAATAAACTTAGGTGAAAAAACTGTCAAAATAGGTGCAATTTGGGTACCCTCGCGTTACATTAAGTAGATAATACACCGGGGTTCCGACAGCTATGTAAAAGAAAGGAAAACATTGTACAACGTAAAACGAGAATTAGATAGAACAAAATACAGATATGGAATCCAAATGTAGATGTTTTTCTTGTTTAGTGAAATCAAAACGAAAATGAAAACACTTTTGTTTTTCATTTTGGTTTTTAAAATCAAAACGAAAATGAAAACACTTTCGTTTTTCGTTTTTGTTTTGATATTTAAAACGAAAACAAAAGGACGCAAATATACACGGACCCTTAACAATACGTGAAAGTATAATCCTTTCTGATTTCGCTGTTGTCAATAGGCTTAGAATGTAGTTTTCATTTAATAGAATGTATATTATTTGTGAATGTTAGTATATAAATTTTAATTATATTAAATTCATATTATGAGAAAGTCGTTGAATACCGTCGAGTTTTTTTCCTTATAGTCAAAAATATTTTATTTCAGACATATATATGACATTCCTCTCTCAAAATCTGTATATCATATTAAATATCTAGACCGATTGTGTTCTGCTATTTTACAATCTAAGATGGCGAAAGTCACCTGGTCTACCTTTAATCAAAGTCAAGACTGAAAATATGTCTTGTTCTTGATAGTAACATGAAATTGTTGTCTCTATGACGTCACAAATAACACTTTTTTCTCAATTTCGGAACAATGAAAACAGGCCAATTTTCATTAGTTTTTGAATCGACCATAGAGCTCAAGGCTCAAACAATCATACTTTCTTGCCATAATGATTGTTTTAACATAACATCTCTGATTAAAATATTTAGTTGGCAGTCGGTTTCGCTCTGAGTTTAACAAGGTTAAAAGTGTTCCAAATCTGAGATTTTGTTCATTTTGAGCCAGATTCATTTTTGTCTTATTTATGCTGATAGAGAAGGGAAACTATAATTTAGAAACGTAAACATCGTCACACATAGTATTCTCTTGTCTATGCATCCACAGGTTTCCTAAAGCTTTGGTAATTACGACTTACACATTTGTTATAGACATTTGTCGATTGTTGAAAATTTTAAAGGTAAATATTTTTTTGATGATTTGTTATCTTATTGAAGTCATGCGTGTTATGCACTAGCATTGCATTCAACATATTTAATTTGGAAATATTTGGTTAATCATTCGTGTCAATTCTTCAAACAAAGTTTACCTCAGCCGGATAGAGATTTCTTTAAGTTACCTCTTGGTCATAAATCTCTAAACTTTCTCATCTATTTATTCATCTCTGGCTTGAAATGTTGGGGTTTGAGCGTTCCTGGTGATTTGTTATAAAAAAAAAGGGCAGCGGACGCAAGACATTTTTAAAGTTTTATTTCCATATATTAGTACCAGGTCGTTACCATTGCTCGTAGGCTGTTTGTCCCCGAGGGTACCATCAGATCAGTAGTCAGTGCATTGGTAGTAACATGATTTATAGCACAATTGTTTTAAATTCTGCCTTGATGAATTAAGAAATTGCTAAGAAACTAAGGTTCCAACCTCCTCAGGTCAAATTTTTTCTTCTGGTCATATAGCTCCTAATGTGTCTTTATACATTTATACATCACTGGCTATTATTCAAATGTTGGGATTATGATGAAGGCAAAACAATAAAAGTGCTTCGGACACAAGAACAAACTCTACATACAGTGTTATTTTCATTTAGACATACATATCGAGGACTTGTAAACACAACACGTACAGTGTGTAATTTAATTATGCAAAACCAGTAGTCAAATGGTGATTGGTACTCTACATTTATCTAAAGATCTTTGTCGAAGAAAATGCAGTCAATGGTTAGTTCGATGAAAATGTGGTCAGCTGTATTAAATTGAGTACAATATTAGGCTTGTAAAAAGTGAAAAATAAGAACTAAAAATTAAAACACCCATAATCATAATATACGATTGTCCAATTTACACGTAGAAACTTCATGTCAAACGTTTCATTTTTCTTTTGTTTTTTTTTTTTAAAGATCCCAATTTTGTTTTTACGCTTCGAATAATGTATCCGATCGTCTACCGCTATTGTTACACGTATTGTGCTATTTAAGCGAAATCAACATCACTGAAACCTAAACATTTCGGACAATGCCTACTTTGAAAACGGTCTGAAAATGTCGACGAAAATGCAAGGTATGCAAATATCTGGTTTTGACTTCATACTGTGATATTTGAAAAGCTCCAAGAAATAATATGTATAGTAAGAAGAGGGTATTATATGTTTTCTTTGTTTATTGTATTTCTTTAAAACAGACATTAGTATTGTTACAAAAGCAATGACTTCAAAAAGTGTAGTCATTTTGTCACATCGAAAAAAGGACAATGCATCTTATCAATCGACATTTTGATTATAAAGTGTGGTTTCCCTTTAAAAAAAAAAAAAAAACACTTGGTCGATACCGATGCTGGAGGATTTCATTCCCCGAAGGTATCATCAGCTCAGTAGTCACAGTACTTCAGAACTGACAGAATTTATAACAAACCTTTATTAAATTGTTCGTTTATAAATCAAACAATTATTAAGAACTTAAGGTTTCAACTCCCTCAGGCAAAGTTGAACTAAGATGGATTTGGCTGTTATTTTTTCAGTACTTTTTGGTCATATGTTATTCAGGTCTCTGACAGGGTATTAGAGTTTATATTCCCTGAGCCCAAGGCGAAGGGGATATAAACCCTAAGACGGGAATGTCACATTATTATAAATATATATATATATATATATTCAGTATATGTTTATTATTTCTTAATATTTTGAGTAATTCTTTTAAATGGAAGTTTTTCATCTTGACAATTTTTTTTTTTCGTTAAGATTATTTTTTCAATAAGTTTTTAGATATCATGTACATGTAGACTGTTTGTATGTTCGTGACTTTTGTTTAACAACCAAAATATTGAAAAACCCAACCTGGTATTTTCCGCATGCGTGATGGATTTTGTAATTTGCTGTGAAAATAATTCTATCGTGTATGCAATAATTTGTAATAACACTTTAAGACATTGATTTAGTATTTGATGTGTAAATCGGGTGATTTTAAATTAAAAACGTATTATTGGCGGATTCACGTCATTATAATCCTTCTGTGAGCCTCTGACATTTTTTAAGTGTTTAAGTCTACGTCAGATAGTAACGTTCGTTATGATGATGTTGTTGAGGTTCCAATTGGGATACAAAACATCGTATATACCCTGGCAGTTTCCTGAATATGTACTGACATCTCTGTGTTGTTATCCAATCACAAAACTCGACACATTTGTAATCCGTAATATAACTTAATTTTTGGGGGAAACGATGTTGGAAATAAGGTCTCAGTTCAAATATTTAGAGATTCGTTTAGATCATTATTAACAATGCTAAATAAAGAAAATCCGTCAATTAGGATAATCGTTGGTGGTCTACTACCAAGGGAAGGAGTTCATATGATTGACCACAATGAATGTTTGATGGACCTGTGTGGTGAGATGCACATAGAGTTTATAAACCACATTGACAGCTATGTACTCAGGAAAGGCAAGTTAATTTGAGGTATTCTATATCCTGACGGAGTACACCTCACCAAGAAAGGAACATCAATACTTATACATCACATGAATGATGTTACACCCATAATTGCCAATACATACACAGAAAATGGCAGAGAAAAATCAGACTTAAATTTTGGATTTCAACAACATTCTCATCAAAGAAACAGACCAAATAGAAATCTGTATTTGCAACGTGCTACTCATGAAGTGCATTCAAAATTTAAAAGCCAGTCTCGTCAACAAAATTCGCCAAAATCTTGTTTCAATTGTGGTGAAACAAATCACAGCCAAGTGAGCTGCAGATTTAAGCAGAGAATACGGTGTTATTCATGTAATGAAATTGGACATAAACAAAAACTTTGTAGAAAACACTACATGACAAACAATCAAGGTTACAGACAATTAACTGGTCCCGTACCTTTCAATTATATGTATGTATACTAGGATTCAAAATTCTTTGTAAAATCAAGTTTAGTGCCTTAATGTCTAACCTAATGTTTACTGTGTAATAATGAGTTTTCAGTGTGCTCCTGTGGTTCAAATTTAGATTTACTTTGAACTTCTGACATAGATAATGTAACAAATGAAAGAAATTTCAATAACACTTGTAAGTTAAGTCACTGTACAAATTTGGATAATTGTTTGTTTCCTCATGGTTTTCGATTATTTCTCCTATTAATATGACATTTAATAATACAAAAGATATTATTACTGAGACTGCGTGTAATTTAGAAAAAGTAAAACACAGTTAGATGAAAATGATTATACAAATAATATACATGGTCATAAAAAAACAAAAGGTCTAAAAATAACGTTTCATAATATTCAACATTTACTGCCAAAGCTAGATGAGATTAAATACAATTTGACAAAAATAAAAGATTGGGAAAAACCACACGTACTAGGAATGTGAAACATTTCAACACCGAAAAATGTCACGACATGTCAAAAGAGCTAGAAATTAGAAATTGGAAATCATTACCCTGTAAGTTTGACTATTAAAAGCCTGCTTTCAAAACATTAGTAGATAAACATGTCACAATAAAATATAGAAACTTTAATAAATTTAATCAAGAAAATATATAGAAGATTTAAAGGCTAAAGATTTAACGAAATACATTATTTTGATGATCCAGATCATGCACTGGATGCATGGTACTCTAAATTATCAAACGTTTTAAATAAACATACTCCAATAATAACGAAAAGAGTAAAGAAAAGTCTCAACCGAAGTGGTTAAGGTGGTACATAACACTACAGGAGATAACTCTGTAAAATCAGATGAACGTTTTAATCACGTTCTATTGTAAAGGAAATATTAAGCTTCTCAATGAACAAAATTAGTGATTGTCAAACTGCTATATATCCAATGAAATTTTTCCGATAAAGTGTGTGGTTCAAGGTTTTGAAATTTTTATATTTTTGTCAAAGGGTCAAAGTAAATATTTTGTCAAAAGTTTATGAAAATTAAACGTGCCAAATTAATTCTAGTCAAGATATTTGGTACCACCTTAAATCAGGATATAAATCAACTACCTGCTAAACGAGACTTTTATCATAAAAGAAAGATTTTGAAAATTGCAAGTTATTTAGAAACAAGCTATCCACACATATAAATAAATGTAAGACTGACTATTTATCCAAGGCTGTACAGTCTAATTCAAAACCTAGTGAACTCTGGAAACATCTAAAAGATTTAAATGCATAGTCAAAGTGCCAATAACAAGTGTTACTTTTCAAGGATCTGAGGTCAATGAACCAGGAAAATTTTGTGAACACTTCAATGAGCATTTTGGTACTGTAGCTGAATCAATTATTCCTAACCCAAAATCAAATTTTGAATCCCCAAAGTTAATCGAGTTTATTGAAAAAAGTTGGTGACAACTATTTTGAATTTTATTGTTTATCTCCAATAGAAATCTTTAATGAACTATTAAAAGTAAAATTGATAAATCTACGGGTTTGGATGATGTTGGTCCTCAATTTCTAAAAATAAGTGCTCCAATAATTTTTGAATCTGTTGCGCATATTTTTAATTTAAGCCTTTACAGGTATATCTCCATCGAACTTTAAGTGTGCAAAAGTATCACCTATCCATAAAAGTAGCGACGTAAAAGGTATGAACAACTATAGACCAATATCTGTACTGATTTTTGAAAAGATTATTTATTTCCAAATTTACAAATATTTGATAGAATATGATTTCATTTATAAGTACCAGTCTGGGTTTAGACCCGGACATTCCTGTCACCCAGCTCTTACAACAATTGTTGAAGAATTGGTAATTCACATGGATCAAGGAAACTACACGGGAGTTGTATTCTTAGTTTTTAAAAAACTTTTGATATTGTAAAACAGGTCTCAAAAAGTAAAAATAAATACCAACTTATCTTCAGGTAAAAAGTAACATTTGGTGTACCGCAGGGCAGTATTACAGGCCCTTTATTATTTTTTTATATATTAATGATCTCCCATTTCAACTAAATCATAAAAAGCCTGATTTGTATCCGGATGACACAACACTTAAATAATCTTCAAATCCGTTGATGATATATGTGATAAACTAAATGACGAAATAGTAACTTTTAAAATATGGTGTGAAAATAATGATATGATTCTAAATATTAAAATCCAAATCTATATTGGTTGGATCACAAAGGAAGCTTCAAAGCATACAAGAAACATTGAAGATAGAATACAGTGGAATTCTTTTACAAAATGTAAACAGTGAAAGATAACTTGGAATTTTAATCGATGATTGTCTTTCATGGAATCAACAAATATACAAAGTATGTACCGTAATTTTAACTAGACTAGGTTTACTAAATCGATTGAAGCATTATATTCCACAAAAGGGTTATGTTTATTTCTGTAATGGATATGTACTTCCTCTCTTTGATTATTGCTGTACAATATGGATAGAAACAAGTAATTCAAATAAGGAAAAAATGTTAAAATTACAAAAAGGGCAGCCAGAATCATTCTCAACAAATCATATGATACACCGTCAAAGACTTTATTCAAACAATTAGGATGGATAACTTCAAAAAGAATCAAATATCACAAAGGAGTATTAATGTATAAATGTGTAAATAGTATTAGACCCGATTATCTGTGTCAATTATTTAACAATAACCAAAATGTCAATGCAAGATATTCCTTGAGTTCATCGGACAATAATTGTCTTTTCACACCACGTCCGGGAACGATTTAATGAAAAGGACATTTCAATATTCCGGTACTGTTCTTTGTAGGAATAAAAAGATAGAAAAGATAAAACAGTTCAAACAAAGGTATCATAATTTCTTGTTTTAGAACAAAAAGCTAAGTATCTGATTCATATACAACATGTAAAACCAACCAAATAATGATTATCACAAAATTTATCTATAGACTAAAAATCCATATCATTGTTTGTCTTGTACATCATAAAGAAAATAGGTTCATGAAACGTAACTCTTAAATTCTGTATGTTTTTCACCATTTGTTTTGCATAAAAGGTGTATGTAGGTATATGCATATATTATATTATTATATTTTGAGTTATTCAGAGGGCATCAGGGAGATTAGTATTGTACTAACTGATTTTACCCTCTTTAAATAAAGTATCTATTATTTATTATTATTATTATATCCTTAACTTTCAAATATTCGGCTTTGAGCGTTCCTGATGAACGTTAATCCAGATAAGCGCTTCGGAAGCAAGAAATTTATAAAGTGTTGTTTTCATTTTGACAGGCTATATATCAAAAGTTATAGTTAAATTATAGAAAATACAGATTGTTAGTACAAGTTGTTCATACTTAAGGTGGTACCAAACACATTGACACAACATTAATTTAGCTCGTTTAATTCTCCAAAAATTTTGACAAAATATTTACTTTGACCCTTTGACAAAAACATAAAATTTCAAAAACTTGAACCACTCACTTTATCGGAAAAATTTTATTGGTTATATAGCAGTTTGACAAACACTTATTTTGATCATTGAGAAGCTTAATATTTCCTTAACAACAGAACGTGATTAAAATGTTCAGCTGATTTTTACAGAGTTATCTCCTGTAGTGTTATGTACCACCTTAGTATTCTTTAAAGTCTATCGTATTGAAACATGAAATCGGATGATATAAAAGATGTATTGTCGTTTTGTCACAACGTATTCTAAATTTATATATTTATGAATATTCGTTCCAGTTTTAATCCAATAAAATGTTAATATAAAAATAAGGAGATGTGCCAATGAGACAACTATCCACAATTTCAAATGAAGGTGATGTAAGCAATTATAGGCAAGCGTACGGCCTTCAACAATGAGAAAACCCATACCATATAGTCGGCTATAAAAGGCCCCGACGTGAAAAATATGAAACAATTCATTTGAGAAAACTAACGGTCTAACTTATAACAAAACCATTTACGAAAACCAAACATGACAGACCCGAACCAACGACAACCACTGAACTATGGGCTCAACAACATAAGAACAAACCATAAAAATCAGTTGAAAAAGGCTTAACTCATCAGATCGATAAAAGTAGAAAGACTTCAAACAAAACACAGACACGACGTGGCAGAGTATATATCCATTCCTCATCCCTAACAACAAAAAGACACTAAGTACGTATACAGATCTGAAAGTACTCGCAGTTACTGACAGCTAGTTCAGTATATTAAACATATATTAGTATATAAGCCACCTATATAAACGTAAAATGTTCATTTACAAGTTAAATTTTATCTAATAAAATTTGATAAAAAGAAATAATCGGCTACTTTAGGAACGTCGTCTATCTACAGGTTTTAAACAGTCATAAGAAAAATAGAATATTATAATGAACATAGAGAAGTTCTCGCTCCATTATCATCTATATTATAAATTATCATGTTTGCCTATTGTAAAAACATTGTTATTCGAGAAATTAACTGAACATTGCTTTATTACCGTAACGTTTAATTACATGCTCTTTTCCTAATCAATGTGTTATACATTAACTTCATGTAAATCAAAACCCAACAAAACTCTAAACCACAAACAAATCACAAAACAAAAGATATAGCAACACGGACCCTATCAACGGGTGGACTTATGTAATGGGCTCCTGTTTCATTAGTTAAACCAGTGATCTCCAGTTTAAAACGTGTTAAGCCATTTTAAGTGATATAGGATCATACAATAGTGGATTTGTACTTGTCTCGAGTATGTAGCTGCACTAAATTCATAAAACCATTGGAAAATATGTACAGTAAATTTATATGCAATTTGATTGGTAGAAATTTACATATTAAAGTAAGCAATCACTTAAGGTAGGTGTTTCAGTACAGTAATCATCGTTATCGATAATACAGGGCTGTTTTAATATAATCATGTCGGGTAAGACTTCTTCATTATCACTAGTCTTATATAAAGAACAATACTATTGTAATCCACATTTTAATACTGGCAAAATTTACAATTTTATATTAATTCTAATTGTTACCGTTACTCAACACTCTTAATAAAATTGAGAATGTTTGGACATACTCTTAAACATTCCACATATATGCAGAATTGTTATTATATATAAGTAGCATACTTTGAACTGAGACAATTAACTTATCTGAATGCACTTTTAATGTTTAATTAAAACTATACTTTAGCACGGTGCATTTAAAACGCTTTTAAATTTGCTTTTCAAATGTTGAACCTCAAGAATGGTCAAGTTCTGAACACATGCGTATCTGTAGTTCATTTATATGATTTTTAGTTTAAAGCAACTACCGGTATATGCACAGGATATATTGGTTTTACACAGAAAACCGACATGGTAATAAAATACAAATATTTACAACATAACTAACACATTTCTATATTGATATTCTTGTAATGGTTAGAAAATACATAAAATAACACCATTACAAGCTTAATTCCAATTTTATATTCTATTTTTAGAAATTTACCCGTGACGTCACTTTTGTGGCGTTGATACATTCGTGTGACGCACTATTCATAATTCTATTGTTGTTACTTGTGTACTGTGGTAAATTAAAGGAGGTGTCCGTTGTTGTCCTGTGATTTGCATGTTCTAATGTACTACTGTATTATTTATTTATGTATTTCTCTGTCCTGAGTGTTCTTGCGTTTATTTGTACTGTATTCCTGTCACGTAATGTTGTCATTTCAGCAGTATTTTAACATTGCCATATAAGCGTGATGTTTGGCTAACCATGAAACCAGGTTCAACCCACCACTTTTCTTAAAATGTCCTGCACCAAGTCAGGAATATGGCAGTTGTTATAAAAATACCTGTTCTATGTATGTTGACGTTTGTTTTGTAACAGTTCAGTGTTTCTGTTGTTCCGTTGTTTTCCTCTTATAGTTGATGTGTTTCCCTCGGTTTTGGTTTGTGACCCGGATTTGTTTCAGCTAAATCGATTTATGACTATTGAACAGCGGTATACTACTGTTGCCTTTATTTACTTCAAAAGAAGAACCAACTTGAACATAATGATTTCGACAATTGAAAAAATTCTGAATAGCTCATGATAAAAATTGTAGAAAATACAGATTGGTAGTAAAAGTACACAAGTTGTTCATACTTAATATTCTTTCGTAATGAAACATGATATTTGGATCATATAAAGATGTATTGACGTTTTGTCACAACGTCTGCAAAACGTAATTGATGTCATGTTCGTGTTCTTATCAATTTTATATTATTATGCATATTCGTTCAAGATTTATTCCAAGAAAATGTTAAACATACATTAGTATATAAGCCACCTATATAAACGGACAAATGTTTATTTTACAAGTGAAGTTTTTATCTAATAAGATTTAATAAAAATAGAAATAATAGGTTACTTTAAGAACGTCGTCTATCTACAGGATTTAAACAATTATGATATTATGTATTACTTCAAAAGAAGAGCCAACTTGAACATAATGATTTCGACAATTGAAAAATTCTAAATAGCTCTTGATAAAAATGAATGTTTAATGTTGTATATTAGATATTCATTCATGCATACATGATTGATTTGTTCAGACATGAAAAATTATGTAAGAGTACTTTGAACGTAAATAATTTAAGACGAAAGCGTAGAAAAATTTACTAGTAAATCAACATTAATGGAAATTAACAGATCGCCAATCATTGCCATCGACAATTTACATGTGACTTCTACTTAAGTGAAAGTGAGGCGAAAGACACCAGAGGGACATTCAAACTCAAACTTAAACTTAAAGTCGAAAATAAACTGACAACGCCATGGCTAAAAAGAAACAGACAAACAGACAAACAATAATACACAAAACACAATATAGAAAACTAAAGACTGAGCAACACGAACCCTACCAAAAACTGGGGTGATCTAAATTGCTCCGGAAGGGTTAAGAGATCTAGCTCCACACGTGGCACCCGTCGTGTTACTCATGTTAGCACAAATCCGGTAATAAGTCTAATTCGGTAGGTCACATTCGGGAAAAGGGACGGGATTATAGTTACGACATTTGAAACATATCCGCTACCATCTGTGAACCGGTATTCCATAACAGTCAAAAGAGGGCGAAAGATACCAAAGGGACATCCGAACTCATAAATCGAAAATAAACTGACAATACCATGGTTAAAAAAGAAAAAGAAAAACAACAATAATACACAAAACACAACATAGAAAACTAAAGACTAAGCAACACGAACCCCACCAAAAACTAGGGGTGATCTCAGATGCTCCTGAAGGGTAAGATGATCCTGCTCCACATGTGGCACCCGTTGTGTTACACATGTTAGTACAAACCCGGTAGCAAGTATAATTCCGTAGGTCACATTCGTGAAAAGGGACGGGATTGTAGTTTCGACATTAGGAACATATCAGCTATCATCTGTGAAACGGATATTCCATAACGGTCAACCAACTCTTGATGACTTCTGTAAAACTTACGAAGGATGATTTGAACATCACCACTAGGAACTCTTGGTTTAATAGCTTCCTTGTGAGCAGCAACCTTTATCAAGGAAATCATGATAGGAAACACAAGACCTGGAATAACAAATCAAATGGGAGATATATACTCTACATACAAGCGCTGCTAGAATGTTGGTGCATAGAAATGAAAATTTTACAATTGGGAAGCTGAAATCATCACTTTAGTTGTAAAGTTTTGTTTTAAACCCACCCTCATTGTCAATTTCTAGGTGTAAGTCAAGATATGAGGCAGACTTAACTGTTTCTGTTGTATCCTTTATCATCTTAAGTTTGATGGGATAGATACGTTTAACATAGTCGCTAAATTTTGAATCATTTAGTGAGAGAACATCATCTATATAGCGGAAAGTAAAGTTAAAGGATATTGCTAACTTCTTTTGTTCTTCATAAGAAGTTCCTGTATGAAGTCAGCTTCATACGAATAAAGGAACAAGTCGGCAAGAAGAGGGCACAATTTGTTTCCATGGGAATGCCGATTGTTTGTTGAAAACACGCCATCCAAACGTAACAAATATGTAGTCAATCAAGAAGTCAAGCATCTTGATAACGTCAGTTTCAGAGAATTTTTGTTTGAATCACAGTGATTTTTACAAAATAGGATTTATCCGTCCGAAGACAAGACACTTGTATCTACGTTGGCCATTATTTTTATGAAACAAAGCAGGACCAACTCCTTCAATTTGTCTTTTAGTTTGGAATGTTGAATACGTGTGCAAAGTGAAGAAAACATGTCCGTTGATATGACGATTTAAATGAAGTTTGATAATTTAAGAAACAATGTTGCGAGTATTTTCTATTTTGATTATTTTAGGTAGAAAAAAAACTTTGACCTAAAATGTATTGGTTTTACACTGATCACATTTTAATGTTCAGTGAACACTGTTATTGGTGTCAACATCTTTATTTGGTATACTATAAAAATTACATCATGATTCACATGAGTATTATGTTTTAAGGGTTGAAATCAAGCTTTTCCAAAAACTTAACCTGATTCGGAACGGACGAACCCTTTCGGTGCATAAAACAGACGGACGCCGAAGGAAGACATCTTTTGACAATTAATTAAATTTGCTATATATATTTTGAGACTCCCTTTGACATCCTTTATTCTTAGTATTTAATTTTTCAGACTGTTCAGTAGTTTTATTTACCTGTACTCATCAACATCATACTGATTTTTGAAAAGCTACTGAACAGTACTGAATTGACTGCTAGCCAATTGTTGTAACGACTGTGCAGTGGATAAGTCTGAAAATTGACTGAAAGACTGAACCTCATTGAATAACTTATTGGTCAGACTTTTAGATGATTTAAGATCAAAATCTAAGATTGATTTGTATTTTCATTGTTAAGTACTTAAATTTGATATATAGACAGCGTGAAAACCATACTAAATATGCTTGTTGTACACTTATACATGTACTTTCACGGTACTACAATCTGTCGTTACTTATATTTTGGCATTGCACAATGTCATCTTTTCTGTGACTGTTAATGACGTTTTTACATTAAATCCATTCAATTTTGGATGTGTACTGTTTGAATTTTAGTCTTTAATACATGATTTTTTATCATTAGTTTTACGTTGTTGAAAGTGGTACGGTTGCCTATTGTTGCTCACATCGACTTCATTTGAATCTGTTGGATGTTTGTTTTATGGCAATCATACCATATCTCAATATTTTTAAATTGACAATATCATTGAGTTTTTATTTTAGCCTTTGATTTAGTTTGCTTTGAAAGACAGATGACAACCACCATATTGCTTTATTGAAATTAGCTGTTATAAAAGTCTGAAACTATTTTAATACCAGAATGTATCGAGCTCAGATCTGATTTCTACATTCGGGTTTTGCTCTACTTTGTCAGCTATTCAACGTCTGTGTTAGGTTTCAAATGTCAAATGACATCCTTTCTAAAAATATAACGCAGATGGTGCAGTAACATTTCTATTAGTGTGCAATAAGAAACGTATAAACAATCGGATAATTATGTTGAATTTACGATATTTGCATACTTGTTTAAATATTGATAATCGCAGGTCTCGGGTCGTACATGTAGATAAATGTCACAGAACACGTATCCGTTTTATTAGCTGATGTTTATTGTCAAAAGTCAAGTGAGATGTTTCGTTATCACAACAAATATATTCGAACATACCTGATAACATATGTAATTTCCTAACAGAGTGAGACATGAATGCATACGACGATAGGCTAGTTCTATGTGTCGACCTTCGATTTATCAAATGTAAATAATCTTACTGTCTGAACGTGTTATTTAGGTTATCTATTGCACTTTAAATAATACTCCAGAAGTTGAGTGACCGCATATTGATGGAGAAATTTTAGTATCTTATACATCATCAGCGTTTGTTTTTCTTATATAAGGTCAATACCATTGGAAATTATTTAGGAATATATTACCGTAGCTGTTTTTGGCAAAGCATTTCAGAACTTTTGCTCTCCAGCTTTGTACTTTATTGGGCTCCTCTTTTTGTTTCGAGCATCAATGATGAGTCTTTGTAGACGATACGTGCGTCTGCCGTACATTATTATGATCCTGATATCTATAATGAATTTATTAGTACATAAAAGAAAAACGGTGATATTTTCCTTTCATAGGAATTATTTCAAAAGTTACTGGTTTTAGGGGCTTAAAAAGTGACATACTTTTCATAGTGTTTAATTGGTCGAAATTAAAAGAAATCCTATATTGACTAATTAAGCGCAAAATTCAAAGACAAAAATACACTAGAGTTGAATGGAATAAAGAAAGCGAATATTCTTGAGGGATAATGAACTGTACAGGAATGAAAATTGTCATTTTAATTATAAAGTTATATAATGCAAATTTCTGGCAAATCTTTCTGAATTTTGAACCCTCAATGCCCTAGATCTTCAACTTTGTACTTAATTTGACCTTTTAAACTGTTTGATTCGAACGTAGACGAAGCGGCGTCTTTTATTTTATTTCTTGTATCTTTAATGAGTTTTTGCAAGGGATTTAGGGTTGAAACGTTATGAATGTTTCTGAGAATTGATGCATCTTACATGTGAGGTATTTGAAGACAATAAGCAAAATGAACATTTATCGAACGCGTTAAAATAATGATTATGTGCTCAAGAGACACGACCAAATGTCTGGACAGAAAAGAAGAAAATAACAAAAAAATAAATTAATCATTTGTGTTGTGTAAAAGACTCTGTGGATTTTTATTAATAGACTTCGTGTGTCAAACGGTCCAATTGAATCTTCCAATTTACTCTTCGATATGTACGTTTACGTTTCCGAAATTCAGATTTCAGCAAAATGAAAGCATTGTGGGAGAACCATTTGCGCCCTTTTATATTAAACTTGCTTTGTATTTTTATGAATTTCTAAATCTCATTTGCTCTCAACCCAGTGCAGAGTGTCGTCGCCTTTCTTATAATATAACTCAAACAGGGTATTTTGACCAACTATGACTTGTTTATGTGGCTCGAAAATTGCGAATACAATATTTTGTGTCCATTCGTACAATATAATTTAGTTATAAATTTCGTTAGTATTTAAAATGAGAACGACCACCATTGATCATAGGAAAACAGAAGCACACATTGGTGGTTAAATATTTACGATATAATGCAAATGACTTAAATCTAATTTAACCAACCAATTCAGACATCAAGGACAATTCTTTAAATTCAATCTATTTACAGATATCATGGTGATGAACGGGTACCTACAGATAAGACTGTCACTACTTAAAAGTTACAGAGACCAGTGGTTTGTGTTAACAGAGGATGGATATCTAAAGTACTTTAGCGTATGCGTGATTTATTCGATGGAAAAATTGTCTGTTATTATTCGACAATGCATTTATTCCTTATGATTTTGATAGTTCAGTTTTGAAACTGACCAAAATTTCTGTATCAAATGGCAACTGTAAAGCAAGGTACATTGTTAAGAACTGATACGATTTTCTGTTCTTATATACATGTACACCTACACTGTCCATGAACACGTTTCGTTCATCTCAGTTTTAATGTTTGTCGTCTTTCTTGACATTTGACTGCATCAGGGCTGTTTGACTGATCTATCACTAGTTTATGTGATTCGGATATTGAGAATACCATATGATTATTCTATCCGTACAAGAAAATTTGGCAGTACATTTCACTTAAAACTAAAATGAGAACTGCTACCTGTTATTATAAGAATAAAGAAGGACATGTTACCTTCAGTGGACTTGTAATCCTTAAAGGTATCACCAGCCCAGTAAACAATACTTCAATACTGGCATGAAAATATAGATTTTGTTATATTTATTTTAAATTCTTATGCAAAGCTTTTATTCCTTGCCCGACTTTGGCTATACTTTTTGTCTTTTTGTTTTTAATCTCTTCATTTTAATAACAAGCTTTGGATTTTCAGATATTTTGTCCTCAAGCATCACTGAAGAGATATTTATTGTCGAAATGTGCATCTGGTGCAGAAACATTGGTACCGTTAATGTTCTAACTACCACTTGGTCAATACCTTTGCTGGAAAACTGTGAGTCCCCAAAGGTATCACCAACCTAGTTGTCAGTACTTCGGTAATGGCATGTAAATACGGTTTTGATTTTTAAAAGTGTTGTTACAAAATTGTGGAAATTATTTTAAATTAAGGTATATATCTCACTAATGCAAAGCTCTAATTCCTAGCCCGTCTTCGGCTACAATTTTGACTATTTTTGTTTATATGCTCTTCATTTTAGCTCATCTTGACTTTTAAGGGCCATGTGAGCTTATGCCATCACTTGGCGTCCGTCGTCTGTCGTCGTCGTTAACTATTTCAAGAATCTTCTCCCTGAATCCAATAGGGTCAAATACCTTTAAACTTAAATTGAATGTTCCTTAGGGTATTTGGTTTATAAATTGTATCCGAAGTTTTAATCGATCAAGAAACATGGCATCCATGTTTAAAAATAGAACATAGGGTCAAATGCAGTTTTGGCTTATATCTCAAAACCAAAGCATTAGAGCAAATCTTACGGGGTAAAATGTTCATTAGGTAAAGATCTATGAACCCTGAACTTTTCAGACGAATCAAACAACCCATTGATGGGTTGCTGCTACTAAATTAGTAATTTTAAGGAAGTTTTGCAGTTTTTGGCTATTATCTTGAATATTATTTAAGATAAAAGAAACTGTAAACAGCAAAATGTTCAGAAAATTAAAGTAAGATCTACAAAACAGTTAATATGACCGCTATTGTTTCCTTAAGGAGTTATTGCCCTTTAAAACAATTTTACACAATTTTCATCAAGTTGCTAACATTTAAAAATCTTCTCATCTGAAACTACTTGGCCTAATAATTCTAAACTTTAACTGAATATTCCTTAGGGTAACTGGTTTATAAATTGTATCTAAAGTTAACAATTAACGAACATGGCCGCCATGGCTGAAAATAGAACATAGGGAGTCAAATGCAGATATTTTCTTTTATCTCAAAAACAACACCAGTTAGAGCAAAAGTGACATAGAGTTAAAGTGATGATAAAGTCAAAATCTATCTGCTATGAAATGTTCAGACCAAATAGTTTATTTTTATGAAATTTTACTGATTTTGGTTATGATCTTTAATATTATAATAACAAGAGAGAAAGTTTGAATGGCAATAAATGTTCAGCTAAGTAAGATCTACAAATAAGTCAATTGACCCTTAAGGAGTTATTACCCTCAAACGTTTTTTTTTTTTTTACATTTTTAGTGAAAGTCTAATTACTTTTTCCAAAATCTTCAATTCTGAAACAACTTGGTCAAATACTTTATTAACACTTCAACCTTTATTGAATGTTCCTTAGGGTATCTAGTTTATAGATTGTATTCGGGGAATTGATCCATTCAAAAACATGGCGGCAGTTTCAGAAATAGAACATAGCGGTCAAATGAAGTTTTTGGCTGTCATCCCAAAAACTAAAGCAGTAAGAGCAAAACTGACACAGGTGAAAGTGTTAAACAGGTTTAGATCTACCTGTCAAGTAATCTTCAGACCAATAGGATAACTTATTGTTGGGTTACTGTTCAGAAAAGTTAATTTTTGGAAATTTTACAGTTTTGGGTTATGTATTATCTTTAATGTAACTATAGAAAGAGAGAAAGTGTAAATGACAAAATTGTTCAGCAAAGTAAGATCTACAAATAAGTCAAATGCAGAAACAGAAATTACAGGTGAGCGATATCAGGCTCTCGTGAGCTTCTTGTTATGATGAGCTTTAGATTTTCAGGTTTTTATCCCCTATCATCAATGAAAAGATGTGTATTGTCCAAATGCGCATCTAGTGCAGAAAAATTGGTACCGTTAATGTAATTGACTTCATGTTCAATGCTAGCGTAATTTGTCAACATATATGAACATGCTTTTCACATATTGCTTTGATTGTGTTTTCTTGAAAAGTGTAATACGTTTTACCTGGTTTTGAGATTCTGTGAAATTATTAGTATTGCTTTTATGACGCTTATTTCTTAATTGTTACCTTAAGGGTGTAGTCATGTCAGGTTTAGGATATTTTGTCATATGTTCAGACTCCTTGGGTTTTCCTACGATACAGAGTAACATATTTCGCTTCATATCACCCGTTGTTTTAAATATAAGACTGTAATAGCTCATAAAAGGTCATTTATCAAAATTTAAGCAGATTCTATATTTCTTTTCTTACGATTTGAGACCCAAATAAATGGACTGCAAAATATAAGACAATAGTCCCAGTCAGCCTTTTCCCGCCATTAAGAACATTTAAATATCTCGAAAAGTATCAATTTTAAATTCCAGATTTATCTAATTTCACCTGACTACATTCTTAATATTACACAGGCATGGTCTCCAGTTGTATAATCTATGGTCATTAATTACACCTGAACATATGGATTCGAATATTCTGCTGTAATGTATTGTACAATAGTCTGGTTAAGTTACAATAACGAAAATGTAACAACAAATTCCTGATATTATGCTCAATATTTGAAATGTAATTCAGTATTGTTCTCCTTCAGAAGCTTGTGCCTAGACGAAATCTGAAGATGGTAACGCAAGTTTTGAAATAGTCCTGTCGGACACATGTTCGCTTCATTTAATTAAAGCTGGTGAATTTATGTGTACATCGTCCATAATATTTCAATTGGCTTTCTTTATCAGAAGAACAATATGATGATGGTTACTTTAAGAAATAATAGTTAATACTAATGTGTATGTATTTTTTCTTAGATGATGTATAGTTGATTTATAAATAAAAATAAAATTTGACATCAATTTTATCATTTTTACAGGAAAAACCCATGCATGAAAAACAGAAACCAAAAGGGAAAATGCTTTTATTGGTAAGTAATTTCAAATGCAACAACGGATATTCCAAAGCAGTGCCTGTTTAAAAAAAAAAAAATAATGAAAATAAGTGTGAAAGTATGTTTTATACAATAGGACTCGCATGCTATTTTACTCTTCATCTAAGATTGATTTTAAAAGGACAATGAGGCATTGTATATTCCTGTATATTATGCGTATGTAGGATTTAGTAAATTTGTTCTTTCTGTCAGATATTCAACGAAGAACAAATTATTAACATGCAAAAGAAATTAACAATAGAAAAGCAGTTTTGAACTAAAAGCCTTATTTATATGCAAAGCTCTTGTATGACTAAATAGTGAAATTGTTCAATCTGTCCGTCATTTATTTACTCGTTAAATGTGTCAATTATCATTTGTTCGCTGTCCCATCAGACCGTTCATTAGTTCTTATTTACCGGTATAATAAATGGCCTGAATAACTAATTAACATACCTGGATTGACTTCTAGCACAACTCACTACAACAAAATCTCTGAAAAATCTCTTTAATGTATCAGATGAACATTGATGAAGATGCTACCTTTTTACATTTTTCTATTGGTGTTTCTGCATTCCATTTTTTTCACAAAACTTTTATTCAGTGTTCACTAATGTAACGCTACTTTTTCAAATTTTAATTCGAAGTGAAAAAATAACTTAGAAAAAATAAAATAAAAATACATTCCAAGTTATTTGTAATATAATTGGATTGGAATGCTGTAAATGTATCAATTTCACTACATTAACATAATTTGCTCAAAGAAATAAAACCCTTTCTGTAAAGTAATGAATTTGAATTTGCAACTTTTATTAGTAAGCTACTAATTATTCCTATTTTAAGCTTTCAGATACATTGGTAGAGAAGGGTGAAGTCTCCTTCAGAGTAATATCAGCAAGTAACAATGTCTTCCGTCTGAGAGGTAGGTAATATCAGAATAAATGTATTCTAGATATAACCAAAAATACTCATCTACAAAAATAAAATATATGCAAACCTTATTCAACACACTTCGTCACGTTGCTTATATTTTTATAATCTTTACGTCAAAATTGGTTGTTTTGATGGCATTATTACTAAGATCTAAATTGTAATGGATAATCTTTGATAAACAATTGAAAATAATTTTATCAATGAATTCATTTTCTTTAAAGTATACTTTATGGCAATATTCTATACACAAAAGAACAAACATATCGTCATTTATCTCAAAACCTAACCAAACCTTTAAACAGACTTATTAAGAAGAGATATAGTTACGATACTGTTTTCAAGTCATTCAAGGTGACAAGTCATTTTAAAAAGGTCTTTGCATCTAAAACATTTATTCTAAAAGCAGTTGTTGGCAGGACACGAGTTATGTTCTTCTCGTATAATTTATGATAGCATAGAACTGGAAAGATTGAGCTTGACTTTCATATGACGAGGACAAATGCTTTCGATCAGTTTCATTGAGGTCAAGATCTGGCATGTCTAAGTTTCTTCTGTTATCTATTTTAACATCGGACTCGGACTTTTATCAAATGAGTTTCACTGTGCATATTGCTGTGTGTTTATAATATACTAGATAATGGAGTATGTGTCCGAGCGAGAATTTCTCGAATTTCATTACTTTAGGTATATTTATTTAAAACACATTTTAACTATTCAGTCCCATTCTACTACTTAGTCAGACGTCAGGCGCTACCCTGATATATCCTCTGTTGTTTTTGTCCTCTGGTTTTGTAGTTAACGTATTTTGTCGGGTAATTGATGACGGATAGCGTTTGACGTCTTTAGCCAATAAGTTTTATCTTTTTGCTTTATTCTATTCCTATGTGCTGGTTCATATTCTGGACGCCAGTCTTTGCTCCTTTCAAATGGAAATACGGATAACAAAAAAAAAAACAAATAATGAAACTTCGAAATGGAAAAATATTAAATGCTAAACTCGTTCAAAGGGTATCTACACGTCTCTAGCTTCCAAATTGCTTATCTAAAAATACTACAATTGCTAACATTTTTAATAACAAAATCGTGGTTACCTTTCTATGGATAAGTGTCATTCCAAAAATGACTTACATGTCCCCGTCCACCAACAATATGGTAAGGTTCACGTTTAATGGTCGCACTTTTCCTCAAATTTTGAAACTGATATCAATTGAAAACTAATAGTATTATATATTTACTCACATGAAACAAACCGGGATGCGGTATTCAGTACGTAGGTGAAACTGGACGCTATTTATCTGAACGCAAGCAAGAACACCTTTATCGTTTTAAAAGACCCCATAAATTCAAAAGTATCATATATCAACACCTTAAGAAGCACAATCATTCTAATAAATATTTAACAGTTTAACCTTTAGAAGTAGTTAATAAGCAGCCTGGGGAATCTCATTCAAA